>PVIR01004697.1:40958-77210 GCA_004026965.1 Petromus typicus
TATATAAAATTTGTTTCCTTACTTTTTTGTTACAATCTCAACATTGTCCCCTTTCACCTTATTTTACATTGAGCATTTTCTATTTCACAATATATAACATACAATGCTAGGACTCATTTACATCTTCATTTTCTCAAACCAGAGAAAAGATGCGATATGTATCTATCTGTGACCTATTTATTTCACTTATGAGGATATCTATTCTGTTTGAAAGAATTTACTCTCAGGAAAAGGATACTAAGATGTTCACTGCAGAGCCAGGTACTAGATAATAAACTCTGAAAACAACATGAATGTCCAGTTGTAGGGAAAAAGGTAAAAGCATCTCCATGATATACCCAAGGGACTATTCAAATGTTGTTGAAAAAGACTCACTGCTATGGGAAATATTCATGACATTAGGTAGGGGGAAAGCAGAGTAAATTAGTACTGCAACAGATTTCATCTTAAAAATGTGTATTCATCTTAAAATGTGCATTCACATAGAACAAAGTATTAAAGGACACACAAAAAAAATACTAACCCAGGGGCTTTCTGGTTATTGGGATTAAGTTTTCTTTTCTTGATACGTGTTAATACTTTATCACCTGTTTATATAGTATAGAAAGAAGTCATAATATTATGGATGTAAGTTTTGACAAGAACCTTCTAGATCACATAGTTATCACATAGTCTAACTCTTCATTATATGGATGAATAAAATGATTTAATTTTGTTCAAGACCATGACTTTGGACATAAAGAGCAATACTAACGAGATGAATGCATTATTCTTTTTGACTAACACAGTAGAGGTCAGGAATGAAATTTATTGCAGTAAGCCATTTAATCATTAGTTTTATCCCATTGTTCTTGAGTTCAAGTCAGCTAAGTGCGTGGATGAATTCTTCCTTTCATCGGCTATTTTCTGAGTTATAGATTTATTGGCTAGTGACAGCAATTTTGTAAATGGTACCAGTGGAAAGTATTTTGGAAATACATAGCAAGATATATAAACTGTTCACTCATGTTCCAAATGCCATAACAAGTATTCTTCTGAGAATTAAGAAAAAAAGTTTTAAGTAGGGAGATGTTCATGTAGCGTTTCTAATGATAGCAGAGAGAGGATGGACTCAAAGCCAAGTTCTTACTCACGGAATGATTACAACAATTTGAGCTTTCAATTTGGTTGGCTACTACTTGGATACATAAAAAGTTTTATAAAACAGGGATGTAAGAAGACAATTCAAGTATGTAAAAGAGATTTTACATACTAGCATAAGATAGTTGAGAATACAGGGGGGAAAGAGACTTAGCATGTCATGCATCTTCAGGGCTCCTCAATACGGTCACCTAGACTCAGGTAGGAAGCAGGACCTGCTGGAGGGGCTAGCACAACATGGACTGCTCGGCCCACTCCTGTCCTGCCTGCACCAGCAAGTCTGGAGTCCCCAAGAGTTTCCATTTTTAACCAGTTCTAGGTGACCCGACACCAGCGGGGGACACAGAAAACTGGGTCTCTCGTCTAAGGGGTACGATGAAGCCCCAGATTTGGAGGGCAAGAGGGTTTTCGTTTAGTTTATTCTTTTTTTTTTTTTGAGATAGGGTCTCACTTTGTGGTTCAGGCTGGCCCTGAGCTCAGCCTCAAACTCACATCACAGCAATCCTCCTGCCTCTGCCCCCCGAGTGCTGGGATTACAGGCATGAGCCACCACACCCGGCACTGTGGTATGTGGTACTGACTGCTGCTGGGCGTGAGTCTCCACGCCCAGTATTGTATGTAATTAACTGGGGAATCGAACCCGGGCCCTTATGCTTGCAAGATAGGCGCTGGAACCACTGAGCTAAATCCACAGCCCCGCATTTATTTTATTCTTAATTTAATGGTGCTCACCACTGTCCTGAGAGCTTTATAATATGATTTTAATCCTCCTAACAATCCTAAGAGTTCAGACCTACAGCCGGCATTGGGGAATCTGAGAATAGTGTGCAGGGCTCATCTGTTTGAGATGTTTTTACTAGAAGAAAGAAAAAGATAAACGCAGATGCTGGGAAGCAATCCATGTGTGATGCTACTTTCCCACTAATCATCTTTCACCCTGGACCTGCTCTCCCTCCCGTTTCGAGGCACCTGGTAAGCGTGGTCCGTGTGCACGAGGTAGAGGGTGGTCGGAGCTGAGCGGCTCAGTGGTGTCATCAGCTTAGTGTCACTTTTGGCACAAGGAGTTTCTGTTCGGCTTGAATCAGGGATGGGGAACGTGGGAGGAGAAGCCAGGGGCTGGGAGGGTGACACTGGAGCCAGGCCGCTCAGTCCTTCTGCCACTGAGTCCGTGTGGAGCTTGATCTCCGTGTAGTAGAAGTCCTCCTCCCCATCGCTGTAGTCAGAGTCCCCCACACGCCTAATGCAGAGAAGAAGGCAAAACAGAGGTGCTAAGCCCATCTGCTCCCTTGCAGTCTTGTGCGTGCTGCCCTTTCAGTCCAGAACACCTTCCTTTCTCTTGTCTGCCTGCCCCCGCTGGCTTCTCCTGCAACACTATGCTATCCTCTGACAGATGCCTGTGATGCCGGCACTTTAGGAAGCTGAGGCAGGAGGACTGCACATTCAAGTTCTGCCAAGGCAATCTGGTGAAACTTTATCTTAAAATAAAAAATCAGATAAGGCTGGGGATACAGTGTGAGGCCATGGTTTAATCTCCAGCATGACAAACAGCAGCAACAATGACAACAACAAAACAGCAGTAGCAGCAGCAAAAAAAAAGAACCAAACCAGAAAGTTAGTGCTCGGATTCCTATGTTGCTGATAGTTTGAAACTGGGGCCTTTTGGAGACCCTTAGAGTTGGGTGAGGCAGGTGGGAGACCCCATAATGGCACTGGTGGCTTTCCATGGAAGAGGAAGGGAGAAACAAGTGGGCTTTCTCTGGCTTAACATGCTGTGTCCTCCACAAGACCTTCACCAGACATGATGCCAGAGCCATGCTCTTGACTTCCCAGCCTCCAGTGCCAGGAGCTAAACTCTTATTTTTAAAAAATTACCTGGTTCTAGGCATCTTGATGTCGCAGTAGAAAGCAGACTCACCACCTCTGACTGCCCTCAGACGAGCAGCCAGTCTGTTCATTTATTCAACCATCTGACAACAATCTGCTGAGTCTCTTGTCGCAGGACAATTGTAGGGTTCCTGATACCACAGTGAACAAAGCACAGACTCTGCCCTGATGGACCTGTTGTTAGTGGCCAAGACCTGTCGTTACTGGATCAGTGTCTAAGAAAGCCACACACCCACTGACATTCAGCGCATCATGTGTTGATGCGTCCCAGAAAGAACTGAACAGCGTACGAGTGCTTTTCAGTGAGGCGCCTCCATCACGCTCTCATGGCTGGGACCAAATTCCTGATACCTGCACTGTACAGGAGGTGAGCTTTATCCAGATTCATGGTTACAGGCGTGGCTGGCTGGCTCCAGGGCAGAATCAGCTGGCAGATGGGTAATGGGGCAAAGCCACTCACCTCAGGGCCGCCAGGAAGCGCAGGAAGGAGGACGCGGCCCCACAGCAGCCCCCTCCATCCAGCCCCACCTCCCAGCGGCACTCAGCCACGGAGCTCACTGGGGGGTGAATCCTGACAAGCACAGCGTGTCCATGATCCACCCGCTTTTCCCAAACCTGGCTCTGAGTGGTAAGGACTCTGGGCGACAGCCAGATGCACTCCACACCCGGCAGTGACTGGGACAGGCGCTATGCTATGCTCTACAGTGTCCAGGAAGGCCTTTCTCAGGAGGTGGCATTTAGGCAGATGCTTCCCAGACTGCAGCAAGGGTGGGAGCACACAGGGACCCAGGGGAGGGGCCCGAGGCCTTGGCTGAGTCAGCCTGGTGCTCTCCATGCAGTGCCCAGGAAGTGGCTACTGCACAGAGAAAGGGCTTCCCTGCTCATGCAGTGGTGCCAGCCTTTGCTATGGGTGGTTCTGAGGCATCTAAAGTATTTTTAAAAGGACTTCTGTGGCTATGTCTGGAAAGAAAACAGAGGACCAGAGGGCACACACATGCCAGGTCCAGATGGGCACTGACGGGCTGTCGAGGGAACCAGTGGCCCCCTGAGGAGAGGGCAAAGTCTGATGTGGGATGAAGATGAGTTACTGTGTTCTCATTAAACTGTTTGGATCACTTCATACTTTTTTTCTTTTCTTTTTGCAATACCATGGATCAAACTCAGGCCTTTGTGCTTGCAAGATAGGTGTAGTGCCACTGAGCTAAATCCCTGGCCTCGTCACTTAGCTACTCGCCTTATTTCTGTATTTTCTCTTAACTTCTGTACTGTCTTGCTTTGATGCTCCAGGGTCATGGCTGGGTGCTGATCTTTGTCCCTCCACACATGTGTGTCTCTTAGCAGGGTGGGCATCTAGTAAGTGGCAGCTGAATAGCCTGGCACTTCCTACCTATGGGCACAGTGTAGCAGCCTCATTCCTTCATGAGAAGGGGGATGTGAGAAGACGACTCGGGACCTTCCTGCCCGTCTGCAGGCCCTTCTGCTCTGACAGACCCACAGGCTCTCCCAGCCTGTCCATTCCCTGACCCGCTGAGGCCTCTGGGAGGAGCTGCCGCCCACGGCGGGTCTGGCCAGGCCTCTGAGCTGCATACCACTGGCGACCCCAGAGAGTGGGACGAAGAACCAGCATCTGTTCTATTTCTGTCTCCACTTCCTTTCCAGCCAGCTGCCCTCCTACTAGCAGCCAAGCGCTAGTAAGAGATACACACAGAGCTGGGAGAACTGAGCCCTTCCGGTGGGAGAGAGCAGGCCTGGTCTCTGGTGCAGCAGCAGCGTGAGATCACACAGGCTCAGTGCACTTTATGCTGGCATGGAGTGTGGACTGCACTACATCGCATGCAAGATGCGCTTTTTCTGGGCACTGACACAATTCCTTCCCTGCACCCACACAGCCCACAGTCTCCCACGGAGCTCGTGGACTAAAGGGCGGTGGTATCTTCAAGGCCGTAAGAGCTCAGGCTCTGGGCTTCAGAAGCACTGACTTATCCGGGCCCTTTCTTAGGCAGCGGCTGGCAGGGCTGCGAGCCACAGTTCTCCGAGCAGTTCTACGCGTGTACAGAGCAAATCACATACCTGCACTTTCACTGTCACCCACTGTGACTGTACCTCAAGAGCTCGGAGGAAGATCGCACGGTGCCTCTTGCCGTCCAAAAATGCACACAGAGCACGTGCCTCTGAGTGTGCTGAAGAGGCTTCAATGTTCTGGGTGGATGGACTTAAACACCCCAGCTGCTGGGTGTAGCTTTTAGAAGTTCACTCTGAACCTGTGATTTGCTCGGGCTGTTAATAAGTCACCTGATACACAGAGCCACCCGGAGACAATGCAGGATTTCCTCCCTGAAGGCTTGAGGGAGCGGAATGGGCCGCTCTGCAAGGGAGTACTTCAGTATGGCTTTTTATTTTAAGAGATCAGGTCTCACAGAGTTGCCCAACCTTGGCTGTGAGCTCAAGGTCCTCTTGCCTCAGCCTCCTCAGCAGCTGGGACACTGCAGTATTTTGTGAACAGGACAGTAGAGCCTGTAGCCAGGAGGAAGGATGCCCAGTCTTCATGGGCTTCTACCCTGTTCTGGAGACTCTTATATGTCCCTGAACACCAGCCAGATATCCCTACTGCTGTCCACAGTCTGCACTTCACAGATTAGAAAAACTGAGAATCCGTTTGCGCATACTGCTCTCTCTGAATGATGTATTTCCTAAATGCATTCATCTTCCCACTCATCAAAAAAGTCTGCTGCGTGTAGACTGGGTGGTACGTTGTATTCGTCTGTGCGCACAAGTGACAGCCTTCCAGGCCTTCTAAGTCCCGGTCGCCTGAACCACAACGACTCAGGGTGGAAGCACAAGCTGCTGCTGGATTCTGTCCTCTGCTGTGAGGCGGCAGCTGTGGCTCCCAAGTTCTACCTGAGCTTTCCTTAGAAATGGCTCTTTTAAGATGAGAGGCAAGAGGGATTTTACAGAAGCATCAGTTATTTGGGTCACAGGAAGATTGAGCTGGACCAAGAGGGAGAGGGAGGGAGAGAGAGAGAGAGAGAGTGTGAGTGTGTGTGTGTGTGTGTGTGTGTGTGGTATTGGGGACCAAACCATGGGCCTTCACACTGAGCTACATCCTCAGACTCCCAGCCGTCTGTTTCAGACACAAGGTCTTGCTAAGTGCGAAGTTGCCTAGGCTGAGCTCAGATTTGCAATACTGCTGCCTCAGGCCCCTAGAAGTGCTGGAATCACAAATGTGCACCACAGGCCCAGCAGCAAGAGGCTTCTAAGAAGGGCACAGTGGTGTGGACCACCACAGTGATTCTTAATCCCTTTCTCTGCAAGATAGCACTTCGAGGCTCAGAGTCACAAGTACTCTCTACTAGAAATATAAACACACATTTACTTTCACAGACAGTTCCGGGGGCTCAGGGATCCTTTTGAGTCAAAGCCACAGATGAGAAGCTCCTATGCTAGGGATTTATGCTTCAGTGGTGTCTGCCATGTGGTGACTACAGCTCACCAGGAAGCCATGCCTGCACTGAAGCCTTGACTCGGAAGTAAAGCAGGAGGCTTTACCGTGTGACATCTCAGTACTTGGGCCTGTGACGCCTGACAGTGGTGGCCACGGTCAGGTAAGGCAGAACGACCTGGCCCATCATCCAGTGCTTCTAAGGCACAGTGCGGAGCTTGGGCTCAGGGCCCATCGGTGGGCAGCCGGGGGTGACCCTGTGGAGCCCGCCCCAGTTGGAAGGGAGGGCAGCCTTACCCCAGGTGAATGGTGCGGATGTGTTTCTGGATACCTGCCGCCGTGCTCAGCACCTTGCCACAGTTCTTCCACAGGCATTTGAACATCACCTTCATGGAGTTCTAGGACAGGGAGAGAAAGTAACAGCACAGTGAGAACTAGCCCTGCAGTCCCCGCCTTCTGTGTTCTCAGCAGCTCCTCCATGGTCAGGACCAGCACTCTGCACGCCGTTCTCGGGACATCCGGGGCTGGCATGAGTATCGTGCTGACCTCACATGTTTCCCCTGGTTAAGTACAAGAATGGAACTCTGCTGGAAGTTTTCAATCACATCCATGAATGTGGTCACGGTGGCTAATTACCGAGCACCTCCTCGGTGCTGTGCTAGTCTAAGTGTTATCTCACTTCATCCTAAAAGAGTGCTGTTATTAATCTCCATCCTACAGATGATTAGAAAGCATCTCTGCTACTAGCAGATGGAGAACCACTCCAGGAGTCTGGCTTGGAAGCCGCTCTTCCCGCCAGCGCACAAACCATGCTTTCAGTGAGGGTCTCACTATTTTTCAGTCTCAGTATTTTTCAGAAACAGTTCAGCACACTGTTTGAGGCTGTGATGTTGCGCCTCTTTATAAAGTAAGAACAATCGTGGTATCTGCCTCAGGGGTTTGCTTTGAGGACCAGATGAGGCCATGGAGTGAACGAGGCAGCAGAGCCTGGACAGGAACAGACTTTCAGCTCACGATGCTGCCAGGCCCGAGGATTGTGCTTCCTGGGACGAGCCTGGCGGGGAGCAGCCCAGTGGGCTCGCTGGTCACTGGGCACCATCTCTCTGCAGACTTTCCACAGGCTGAGTGACAACCACCTCTGTGTGCTCACAGAGCTGCAGCTGCTTTCCTCCCGCAGAGTCAGATCCTATTTCCCACCTTTCCTTGCAGCCAAGAAGGGTTATGTCACCGAGTTGGGACCCGTGGAACAGGGCAGAGGGAACACACATTCCTTTGAAATCTCATCTCAAATGCTACCCCAGCCCAGCCTGTTGATTTGGGTCTCTGGACCCAAGAGCATAGGGGCCGCAGAACGCTAGTTGAGGAGCTTTTCATCTTCTGTTAGCCATCAGCTATTTTGGCTGTCTTGTGGAACTCTGGAACTATTCCAAGAATAGTGGTTTTTAATGTTTAAAATAAAATATAAGAAAAAGTAAAAATTAGAAGTATATTGAAGTACACTTATAAAAAGGTTAAAAATATTAGAATATGGTAATACATACACATTCTTTAATTAGACTAAATAACAAGATCTTGAAGTGGGTCTTCTAATAACCATGATTTCAGAGCAGTATTAAACATAAATACTTATATCTAGTAAAATGTGACGTGGACTATCTATGATTCTACTGGCATTACGGTTACTGTCTTACTACTAGGGTTTGATGCCTTGCTCGTAACTGCAGGAAGTGGTAGAGTTAAGGAGATTCCAAGGCCACGTTCAAAAACCTCCCACTGCATAGCCCTTTCAGGATCTGTGAACTTGGGTTCAGACCCCGCACCAGAACGAAGGGCCCGGATCCAGAGAGGGAGTGTGGGGCAGGAACCCCTCCCCCTTCACTATCCTCCTGACCTGATGGATTGTGACCTGAGAAATGAGTAAACCTCCACTGTGCCAAGCTACTGAGGTCTGACATGGCCCCACACACAGCACTGGTGACTGGTTGGCCGAAGCGAGGGAACCTACGCGGCGTTGTGTCTCCTGGGTTCCTACCTTCCCATTCCTGGTTCTGTGAAGCTATCATTTATATTCTGGGAGATGACTCCTCTTGTTACACAGAGGGGTCAGCATCCACATGACAATGCCACAGCCACCCCCACCAGGACTTCCCCTGGGTTTCCCCATGGTAAAAGGACTCAGAAGCATTCGGAACTTGAGCGTCTGTGAGCTGAAGAACAGATGCTTCCGGCCCCAAAGCACAGCAAGACATTGTAAGCAGATCTGTGAGGTGGAAGAGGCTCACAGTCCCAGAGGCTGTGCTGAGTGACAGCGTTCACAGCCCAGTGAACTTGCTGCTCCTGGGCCCCGCAGTGGGCTCCACGCAGCGGGCAGAGGGGCGGGGCCGTGGGAGGGCTGACAGGACACCGCGCAGCTCCTCCATAGCCTGTTCCTCCCGCGCAACCCTGAGCTTGGCCCCTCAGCTCCTCGGCCATAGATCTCAACACACACGATGCGACACGAGCCAATGGGAAGATTTGAATCTAACCCCCAACTCCCAAAGTGCACAAAAGGGGTTATTTTTAGGGATTTTGTTTAAAGCATATCACTGACCTAGAAATGCTAATGAACAAGCGCCTTTTGCCCATCTGTGAAGTGAAAAAGTTACAATGTAGAATCACTCCCCTTTAAGGGAATCAGTGTCTCAAAAGCAAAATTATAGACATGGGATGCTCTAAATATCTGCCTGGACACCAAGCCTCAATAGACAAAAGCACATTTTGATTCATTCCTAACCTTTGTGTTGATGGTATTCTTTCCTTCATTAAGTGAAATATATTTTTGGCAAAGAATATCCCAGGTGCTGGAAACAGAGAGCAGAAAAAGCTTACAGGGAAATGAAATTCTTGTGGGAAAAGGACGCAGCATATAGCAGGTGGCTCTGAGCTGAGAACTGAGGGTTGGAGAATGAACAGCCATGCGGAGAGCTAGTTTTCTAAGGCTCGAAGACATATAGGGCACATAGGGCAAGGGGCAGGAAGAAAGATGTTCAAGGAAAATGGGGAGTTGTCTGTTTGAGGTGAGGCAGGGCCAGATCATGAAGGCCCTTACAGGTGAAGGTAAGGGGTGTGGATTTTATTCTAGAAGAAAAGTTAATGGGGCTGGTGTAGTGGTGCACACCTATAATCCCAACATTCTGGGAGGCTGAGTCAGGAGGATCAGAAGTTTAAGCCCAGCCAGGACAGTTTAAAAGTCACTACAGAAGCGGAGTGACATTTAAACTTTAGGTTTAAAAATACTAGTCACCTTTTGAGGAGAGGGCAAATCATGTCACCACTGTGGACGCTTCGACAGGTTAGAGAGGAGGGTGGCTCAGAACATCTGGGCCCTGCTCGTGAGGAAAAGCACTCGCATTCAGGACGGATGTGGGAGCAGTCCCAGCAGACCTTGCTGCTCACAGAACATGAGGACTGGCCAGAGGCACAGCATCCAAGGTGACTTCTTCATTTCAGGTTTGAACATCTGGGTGAACTGTGACTGTTATTTGTGTATTATTTGTGAGGTTCCTGTTATCCATGCAAAGGGGGTGGCAAGCAGGAGGTGGGGTATATGAGCCTGGAACTCGGCATGTCAGGGTTGCAGATGGAAACTTGGAGCCAGCAGCAGGAGCACTGACAGCTTGGGTCTGGATGAGCTCGCGGGGTGGCGAGTATGAGCGGGATGAGCCTGTGTCCAGGCCGCTGTGACACTCAGAATCTCAGGCTGGAAGGAAGAGACAGAAGCAGTCAGGACAGACAGAGAGACAGTGCTTCAGGAAGGAAGATGTGTGACTCAGCATTGAATAAGCACTGGCAAGTGTCCCTTGAATTCGGAATGTGGAGGCTACTGGTGACCACTCACCAGCCAGTCATAGAGAGGTAGAGATGGATATGAGGACCACAGAGTAAGGGGGATTTTAAGGCTAGGGAACAGGTAGTTGCTAACTTTTTCAAGAACTTTTGCTGGCCCATGAGCAGTTGAGAGAAGGTTTATGGACATGAAGGGTAGTGAAGTGAGCTTTTGCGTCACCTGCGGCAGGTGGACGTGCTGCATGGCATGTGAGGGGACAGAGCTGAGCACTAGAGGGAAACTGGGTGCTGGATATGGGTACAACTAGTCTGTACGGCAGAAAGAAGCTGTTCCTGTTTCCAGTGGCTCGGTGAGGCAGGAAGTAAGTGGATGCCCGAGGGCAGGGAGGGAGGCTGTGGGTGAGACTGAGGAGACCAGAGAAAGATGAAATTATTGTCTAAAAAAGTGGGAAAGGAATGGATGTATGTTATTTCATAGTGAGAAGCGAGCTTCCCAACGGCCTTGAGACTTCTCCAGAGCCATTTGATGCTTCTTGTTGAGTCAGACCATGGCTTTTATAATTAATATCCTGTTATTACACAAGATAGAAAACCAGATTCCTTCCACATCCTCAAGATTTTTTTTAAGGCCTCAAATTGCTGTTTTAGGAAATGACAATCACAGAGGTAGTTTTCTGCCAAAACAAGTATTATTTATAAGATTGCTTGTTCCTTATCTTTGCAATAGTATGTCAAGCACTCATTTTTAAAATTGGCAAATAGTAGAGCTCAGTCCTGATTATAGGAAGATAAACATTACTGACGTTAACTCCTGCACCTTCCTTGGGTTCCCCATGAGGGCCTCCAAAAAGACGGGCTGGCTGAAGGAGATCTGAGGCTGAGTCTGCTGTTGAGCTTACTGGCAGGCTGTGGCAGAGACCTGAGCCCTGGTCTATGAAGCTGCAGCCCCCTACCCCCCACTAAGATAGTATCTTGGCCAAGGTCAGTGTGACTCCAGCTAAATTCCTTTCCCTGCACGATGGCCTCCCTCACTGACCTGCTAAGTTACCAGTTAATGAGGAGCCAGTCCCGGTCTTCTTTTGTTCCTTCTGCAGGAATGCATCACCCCCCTTTTATGAGTCTTGCCTGTGATTAAAGTTATCACTAGATGTCTCACATACATGCTGGTCCATTTCTCCCCTACACTTGTAATCAATAAACACTGGAGGTCTTGGGTGCCTGGTGTCTTTGCTGCTCTGATGATCCCAGATTCTCACTTGTCTGTAAGTCTTGTTTCTTTTGCTTTCCATCATCTATCAGCTTACAGGGACAGAGACTGTTGGCCAGAGCCTCGATAAAAATGAAGTAATGGATATGAAGAATTATGATGAGCTTTGAAATTTGACTCTTTCTTTTTCTCTTCCAGTTTTGTTAAGTTTTCAAGAGGCATGCTGCAGACAGATAAAGTGCTTTAGCATAGTAAGTTCTTAGAGAGAAGGAACTCTGACTTCTTGCCCAACTCTGTGTCTCAGTGTTTGACAAAGTACCTTGTTTGCATGTTGAGGGCTGGATTATAGACAGCGGTTCTTTTTATACAGCACATTACTTTTTCCAACTTTATAATTCCTCCACTGCGAGCTACTCAAGGAAGGCCCAAGTCTACCAGAAGAGAATAAAAATGTTTTACAGAAAAAACCTTATTGTTTAACTTATTTGTGACATTGATGCAACACTGCATTTTAGAGCTGTAGCTAGAGCGAACTCCTGTTTGCGAGGGATGGAAATGTGAGCTCAGAAACATAATTACAAAGAGTGGAAAGACTAAGCCGTTATGGGAGCGGAAGTACTTCCAAACCCTCCCATAGGGGTGGTCTACTTTCTCCTGTACCTCTTCCTTCTCAACAGCACGCCTCACATTTATCACTCCTCTTGGTCAGAGATCTTAGTTTACTTACATTAGACATTGGTATTTGTCATGTCTAAATCTGGGCAGAACAGATTAAAAGCTCCAGAACCACCTATAACTCTGAACTAATTCAACTTTTTAGGGATATAGCCAAAGAAAATAAATCGAATTGCCTACAAATACATAGAGTCTGCCAAAAATAATATACACACATCAGCAGTTTGCCTTTCTAATAAACGTCTGGAAGCTCATGGCCATCACTTTGAGCACCTCTTGTAATTATAAAGGTCAAAGGTAACTTGTATGAATCTCCTTTTATCTCAGTAAGTTTAGTATTAAAATCTTGTACAAGTCTTTCTTCTCTTGATGTATACGTTGTTTGACAGGTGGTTGGTTGGTAGGTCAGTTGCTCTGTCTGCGTATCTCTCTCTCTAAAAACATTCATCGCACCAATTTTTAGTCTTGAGAAAAATTAGAAATAGCCTTAAGGTTGACAGTGGCGGTGGATTATGTTAGTTTCACATAACTAAATATTGAGCAATCTCAGGGAAGTTGTAAGGAAAGCCTCTCATTCAGGGTACTGCTGGTCTGTTGATTCAACCCTGCAGCCACTCTGCTCCTGTGCCCTGCCCTGGGCCCCCCGGAAGTTGCTGTGCTGCAGCCAGTGGCCCTCCCCCCAGGCTTCCTGGGGGATGTGGTCAATGGGAAGCACCACAAGAAAGTAGGGAGGTTCTGATCCCCCAGCTCCTTCTCCACCTGGTTGCAGCTGTGTGGTGGCTCCATTTCTCCTCCCAAACCTGCCCTAGCTGCATTTCTAGAGTTCTTGCGATCCTCTGCATTCTGGAAAGCTTGCTTGGCTCCTCAGTTAGGAGTGGGAATGGCTATGCCCGGCTACGACCTGAGGTCCAGGGCCACTTTCACACAGACTTCACTGGACTTCTCAAACACTCCACTGGGGTGTGCTGGGGCTTAACTGATATGAGGGAAGGCAGGTTACAGAAGAGCATGAATAAAATTATCTTGGAGAGGGAGGAATAAATAATAAAATAAAATGAGGGAATTAATGGGAAGGGACATCTTATTTTTATGTTAACTTCTAATTTTAAAAGCTGTCCTATTTTCAATTTCTTTTTTTTTTTTAGGTTTTTTGAGACAGGGTCTCGCTTTGTGGTTCAGGCTGGCCCTGAGCTCAGCCTCCAACTCACATCACAGCAATCCTCCTGCCTCTGCCTCCCGAGTGCTGGGATTACAGGCGTGAACCACCACGCCTGGCACTGTGGTATGTGGTACTGGTTGCTGCTGGGCGTGAGTCTCCACACCCAGTATTGTTATGTGGTTACCGGGGAATCAAACCCGGGCCCTTGCGCTTGCAAGACAGGCGCCGGAACCACTGAGCTAACTCCCTGGCCCCTATTTTCAATTTTTAAAACATTATTTAAAAAAATACCAATTTGAGTATTTGTGATAAAAATACAACAAATGTTTAAATTAAAATTATTACAGCAAAAGGCACACTATGATTAATTCTCCCACACATATGGAACACACTTATCCCATCATTTTTGCTACTTTGTAAAGTGGTTCTAGAAGTTCGTCTTTGTCTCTTTAGCGGTCATGGCTGCCTCAAGGGCCTGAACTGATTCGGGACCCGTTTACCCTTCACAGTCATTTTGACTTTGGGGAAGAGCGCAAAGTCACACAGGGTCGGAGCTGGTGCCTGAGGTGGATGAAGATGCCCTGTAATGTACTGACGATGAAAATTGTCATAAACATTTTACATATATTAAGGGGCTCACTGAGGCTGTTACAAAGACACAACAGAGAACTTGCAGAACTGCTTCAGAAATCGGCAAGAACAGTAAGTATCCATGAAGCTATGGCGTGTATGTGCAGAGACATTAATGGCACCGTGTCTTAAAAATTTTAAATATTCATGATATTTTGATCATGTTTTGTGACTGGGGAAGACAAAGCCGACTAGTGTGACCATCTTGACTTGGGTGAAAAAGTGGCTTCTCTCTACGGAAGGAGAGGGAGAGGGCACCTCCACCGGGGCGTCAAGCTCCCTCAAAGGCTGTGCAGCACTGTTCCAAGTCCGCTCACTACACCCAGCTGAAACTGATCCTTTGTCTACAAACAGACTCGGTGCTGTTACCCTGCAGCATGCCACCGGAGGAGGGGAAGAGCAAAAATAGCTAAACAAACAACACCCAGCTCGGTGCATGGGTCCAAGTGCGTCCGAGGAAGCCAAAGCAAGCACGGCTGCTGGCAGAGCTGCAGCGGCCGAGTGAACGGCCCATCTGTGCTCCAAGCCGGGCTTCTCCTCGCGGCCCCCACAGATGTTCTCAAAGCCGGAATGTCCGCAAACACAGGCAGCAGCAGCTGAAAATTCACCCTGAATGGAAGGCACTTCTGGTCAATACTGCGCCAGCGACACCGAGGCTGAGCAGAAGGGCCGCCTTCATGCCAAGCAGCCGAGAGGACAGAGGAAGGAGACTGGGAGGCACTATGTGCCTGGTCTATGCTGGCAACCTCGCATGCCACCTCATTTACCATTCACAACCCCACGGCATGCTGAGAATCTAGCAACAGCGAGCAGACTCACCTATGGCTGGTGTGAGACGTGAAGAAGCCTGTGGATGAGCTATGTGGAAGCCCCCTTCCTGCAGTAGGTAGCTGTGACAGTTACGGAGAATTTCCTAGAGTCCTCACTCTGCAGCCCGTAGGCTGTCTTGGAGGCGGAGTGAGTGGCACTAAGATCTGTGGACCAGTTCTCCCTGATCTCTCTGCTTGCCTGTCTACTGGCCAGTCAGATTCAATCCTATTCTTAAATTGCTTTGTACTTGGGCTACATGGAATAGCTTCTGCTTTCCTGGCAGAGCCCAGAGTGAAACACAGGACCAACAAGATGACTGCTGAAGATCCGGCAGGAGAAACACGGCTTGATTTTGAAATATTGTACTATTTACTCTGCACCCTGCACACACTTCCACCCTGACTCGGGGGACCTGCTCACCTGGCAGGGTCTCCAATAAGCTCCTGCATAGCCCAGGGTTCCACGCAGACCCTGAGCAGGTACTGAAACCCTGGCAAATGTTCTATGGTATTCAGAAGTTAGTAACTACTGGGAAGCTGGCGAGGGTTTCCGTTCTTCCTCAGTGGGGACAGCAGCCTATGCATGTCCCCTTTCCCCAGGGAGGTTTTCTTTCACTTGTCAGGTGGAAGGAGGTTATGAGATGAGTAGTTTTGGACTTCAAGGTAGATGAGGTTAAGGCAAAGCACAAGTGAGTTCAGATGAAGTGAATCGCTCCTTGCAGATGTGCTATGGATTGATGCTGTGGTGATAAGTGAAGAAATGGTACCAATAAAGACTTGAATTACAAAAAACAATAAAAAAGAACTTTGCAAATGGAATAGCACAGAGTGTATTCGTTCATGCCCAGCTTCCCTCCGCATGGCGTAAAGCTTGTCTGATTGCTCACTGTTGTGGGCGTCCGCGGCGTGTCTGCTCTCACTGTGCATAGTGCTCCGCTGTGTGGAGGCACTGCAGTTTCCTTATCTACACGCCTGGCAATGGATACATGGGGTGTTTCCAGGTTGGCACAACAGTGAATAGCGCTGCTATGAACTCTTGTCTGCAAATCTTTTCTGCAGACATCTTTTCCATCACTTCAGTAAATACATACCCAAGGATGAAATTGCTGAGTCACATAGCAATGGTCTATTTAACTTTGTAAGAAACTGCCAAACTATTTTAAAAAGTAGTTGTATCATTTTACATTCTCATCAGCAATGAATGAGAGTTCCTACTGCCAAAATTTGGGGTATTTTGTTCCCCAAACATATACACTATACAATTCCATTGACTTGGAGTTCTTCAACCTGTGACATTAGTCTGTAGTGGAGGAGGCCACATCAGTTGGTGGCCAGAGATGCACCTGACTAACAGTACTGACCGCAGCGGTTATTCAGGTAGAGACATCAGTCAAAACTCTGAACTCTACGCTAAAGATGGCTGCATCTTATTCTGTGAAAATGATACCTAAGGAGGACCGTCTTCAGATAACTTCTGTAACAACAACAAATGGATTCCCGAGTAGAAATCCCTGGTTATTCTGTATTTTCCTAAGCATTTGATTCTAGGCAGGCATCTCTTCTTGGGAACTGTTCATTTCCAGATGTGTCTGAGTGGTTTTTTAACTTGGAAAGGTTGAGACTGGACTAGATCACATCCAAACTCCTTGCAACTCCCATGCCTCACCTAAGACACTCCTGGTACCGTGGTCCTCTCCTGGGGCCGGTCACTCCCCGCCCTGGCTGACGGTGCTGTGGTCCAGAGAAATCTCGGTTGACTCACAGCCGCTCTTCTGAGCTCCGCCCTCTGAGCACTTTGACAGCTGGTCTATTTCTGGAGCAGCGGCCCTCACAACACTCTTCAAAGTTAGTGGGTCAGGAATGAGCTCAGCTGGGAGCCTGGCAACGTACTTGCTCATGAGGGCTTGATGGTTTGTTTTCTTTTCGTAACTCATCCACACTTCGAAGTGATTCACTGCTTTTTGGTTCTGAGTGATCCAAAACATGCAATGTGCAGAGGATGCACCCATCGTGTACATGCTGCAGTGATCTCCAGAGCTCCGTGTGTCAACCTGGCAGACTGAGACCCGCCCCAGGACACAGGGGAGAATGTTCAGGGCCACCACACCTGGGAAGCAGAGGAGACTGACGAGGCGGATGCCAGCTCCAGCCTCCCCAGTCGCTGCCCTCCCTCTGTGCGTGGTGGGGGCTCTCAGGAACCACAGAGGGCCCAGAATTGGCTGGCAGTGCAGACCAGGACAGAAGCCACCTCACCTGTCAGCTGTCGAATGGGTAAAGGCAACATAGCCACAGTAGCTGCTGTCTACGGCTCTTCCCACATCCTCTATCAGATTCCTGACAACAGCCCCATGGACATAGTGCCAGCATTTAACATGATTTACCTTTTTTTTTTTTAATGGTACTGTGGATCAAACTGAGGATCTTCAGCTTATGAGGTAGGCGCCAGAACTACTGAGCTAAATCCCCAGCCCTGGCATAGATTACTGATGAGGAAACTGAGGCCAAGGCTTAAGGTCACATACACTCTGGAGCTGGCATGCACATTTCACAATGCACAGTACTAGGAATCTAACAGTACCGGAAATCTGGCATGAAAAGAACACGTAGATAATTACTCGTCTGAGGTCTTAGGAGTCTTGTGAACCAACCGTTTACTCTTGGGCTATCACAAGCATTTTTCTCCCTGAGCAGCAGAGGAGTGCTGTATTTAGGGCTACTGCGTCACCTTGTGGTCAGGACAGGAATTGCATCTCCCCAACTCCAGATTCCTGGCTCACTCAGCCAGTTTTATCCGAGTCTGTCCTGGAACCACAAAGGAAAGATTCTGCGGAACTGGCCTTGACATGACGCGCTGACCCGTGGAGCCAGGAGAGAGCAGCCTTCGTTTCCCTTCACGTATTCTCAGGCCATAAGAGGGGCAGATGTTTTCTGGAGCTCAGCTCCCAAGCAGGCTGCCTGGCTTCTCTCTGTACCCTCAATTTTTTTTTTTTCCTGAGATTTCTGCACCCTGTCCCCACTTTGCCATGCAATGTTAGCTAGAGTTGTGTTTGATTATTCTCCATTATTCTCCTCCTTAGACAGAAGGAAATGTGGATTCTTTGAATTAATTTGCTTTCAAGTTCTGATTTTGTTACTTCAGCTAAGCCAGTATTGCTCTTGTTACATTACAAACTACCCAGCCATAAACATTTCCCATAACCTCAGTGAGCCTCCTCTGGAAAATGGGGAAGGGATACATCAAAGGTCTGGGGGGTGATGAGATGAAACGCTGCAGTGAACAGCATTTCCCTGTAACTAAACATGCAAACACAGTGATCCTCAGGAAATACTCCGTCCTCACCACGCACATAAGAGAAAATGCCAGCGCATTCTCTCTCGACCTCCTTGCACAAGTAGAACACACACTCCAGAAGAGGCGCGAGGGGCTGCTGGTGTGGGGGGCAGGGAGGGGAGAGATCACACTCACAGAGGGGATGCTTCCACCCACTTTGTTTTCAAGTCAGAGTCCAGTACCTGCGATCATCCCGGTGATCTCCCAAGAGGTGTGGTACCCCCGATTGCCTGCTTTACAGAGCGAACAGGTCGGAGGTTAGAGAGGGGAGATGATGATGTTCTTCTTTGTTTCCCACCAGAGCCTCAAACTATACTCTGTCTCCAGCTCTTTCTTTTTTCTTTTTAAAAGTTTGATCCAAAGACTAAGTTGCTAAGTTGCCCAGCCTGACCTCAGACTTACAACCCTGCGGCCTCAGCCTCCCAGAGCACACCAATTCCAGGGATCCCCTCACTACACACGGCTATGACATGATGTTCTTAAGTTCTGAAGGGAGCAGACTTGAGTTCAGAATGTAAGTTTTTTGATTTCTGATCAGGGCACCCCAATTTATCATGTATCACACTAGAACACAGGCTTCCAAACCTTTTGGACAATAAGCCTCCATAAGAGATACATTTTGGGCACAAGAATGGGAAAAAATGAAAATCAAGATGTGTCAGGTATTGGTACAAATGCTCAATGTTGAATGTGATCTTAATGTATATATAAAATGTACCAATAAGATCAGTTTTTAAAAACATTTTGTATAGTATGTATCTTGACATAAATATGCAGCTGAAATGAAAACATCAAGAGACAAAACTTACTTTTAAGTGTAGTGCATTCTCTTTTGGCCTATTAAATAAACACTGCTTTTCATTAAATTGATTCACCACAACAGTGAATTTTCAGTTTGGAAGAAAATGATCTAAAAGCTTCTCAGTCTCCACAAGACACTTGACCATTACAATTAACCTAGTTTAGTGCATGGATATTATGTATCTAAGAGAATGAATATGACTGTTTTTGTACTGGGGATTAAACTTGGGTCCTTGTGCTTGCAAAGCAGATGTCAGCACCACTGAGCTAAATCTCTGGCCGAGAATGAATATGAAAACAAGATGAACCCGGAAAGTTCCACCAGTTAGAAAATATTCACTAGTGCAGGCAAATTAACTCTTGTAAATCTTTTAACACATGATTTAAAGTCTCAAGTGACTAGTGTAGTTACTGTGTTGTAATGCATATCGTCCCCAGTTACGATCACTTCTCTACACATCAGTTTCTGTCCACCTTGGTTCCATCACTCGAGGTTGGGGCTATTTCTCATCCTAGGGGTGTTAAACACTTTGTCCGGCAGGTGCTCAGTGAGGACTGGTCTATTAGAATGACAAAAAACCAAGCAGCAACAGTCTTGTTTTCTTGTAATTTTCATCATTCAGAGTACTTTGAAGTTCAAAGGACCAAAGGGGTAATGCATGTAAGATCGGTGTGATATACAATCAGGGCTCCACGGTTCACTTCGCTGGTGCCACCCTTGACCCTGGGGAGATGCAATGAATGGGGGAGAAGCCATGAGGCCAGGAGGCTGGCAGGGCTCTCACTTGCTCATGCCACCTACTCTCCAGCACCTTGCTGTCCCCTCACCAGAGGTCATTTTGCACAGAGCTTTTGTCCTTTTCCCAGGCTGACCTGTTCCCTTCCTTCCCTGAAGCCCAGAGCCCTTCAACAGGAGTCTAACTGCGAACTTTGCTCAGCAGCCACATTATAGAAACCTAAGTTCATGCCAGGCTTCCAGAAGCTCACTTGGAAAGCGCAGGTAGTTTGCTGTGTGGCGAGGCCTCAACAGGCCACTGGGCCCTTGGGGGGGTAGTGAGGATGACACTCACATGACACAGGGGAGAAGCCTGGGCAGCTGGGAGCAGGGGGGACTTCCGGTTTGGGGACTGGCTCCTGCAGGCGCACACCCCTGTGAGTGATCAGGCCAGGCCCAGGTTCCCCGGGACCCCCGGAGGTCAGAGCAGCACCACCGGCCTGATGGGGAGGATGCCAGGCTGCACTGAGACTCCTCCAGAAAGGAGCAGATTGGCTGCTCTTCCCAGGAATGTACCCAGGACAGCGCCTGCCCCACCTCCACTGCTGCCACACTGAGCGATGCTCGGAGACACGGGAGGGACAGACCAGTGCCCTGTCTGTCTCCCTCTCTGAAACCAATCGGGAGGAAAAGGCTGCATCGTGTCCTCAAGGCTCAGCCCTGCATTTCTGTGAACTATCATGAATTGTCATGTTGCCAATACCAAATTTAAGGCCGGCGTATAATCCACAGTTTCCTCCTTACACAATGATTTAAGACACCCATTTCTCTGTAGGTTTAGAGTTAGTTAGCACTGTTTCATTACAGGAGACATAAATGCTTTTCAAAAACTGCCAGCAAGGAGGATAATAAATCAAACTACCTGAACAGAATGAAAATAATATGAGCTTTAGGTTCAGGGAAATCTGGGTTTGGGTGGGGGGGTCCAGATAATTACAGGATGTCCTGACCTGAAAGTTCCACAGTATTTCCATACAGGATGCCCTGGAGTTAATTGAGCCCACCCCCCAAAAAGAAGCAAGATGATGTCCTTAGGTCCTGAGAGAAGCACTGTTGAGTTCAAAATGTAAGTTTTTTAAATTCACCATGTATCATACTATCTCTTTAGAACACAGGCTTCCAAACCTTTTGGACAAAAAGCCTCCATATAAGAGATACATTTTGGGCACAAGAACGGGAAAAAATGAAAATCAAGATGTGTCAGGTAATGGTACAAATGCTCAATGTTGAATGTGATCATAATGTATATATAAAATGGACCAATAAAATCAATTTTAAAAAGATACATTTTTTTCCAGGATAAAATAAAGTGTAATCAGTGAAGTTTTAAAATTGACCAATTCAATCTTCCTTTTCAGTACTTAATTTTCTCTATGTAAGTGTGTATGTATGTGCATATGTCAGCTTCCATGTATACTTCACAGATGGCTGTATAAAAATGAGATACAAAATATTCTTCCCAACAACCCTTCAGAGCTGACTGAAGTAGGAAGAGAAAAGCATACTGTTTTAGGTATAAGGAATTAAGTACCTCTGGGAAGGCTTACACTTGGCTAATTTGAAACTGGAGAAGAGGATATGTGCGTGTCCTGCGACACATCAGGATTTTCATTATTATGATTTTTGTCTTTAACCCAGGCAGCCTGGGAACTTCCATGACTGTGGAGGGAAATACAGCCGGACCGCGGTGGCTCATACCCACCTTCCTCTTCCTGGGAATGGGCTCGTCAAAGAGCAGGTTGCTGGCCTCGGCCTCGTCGATGCCATCGTCCGGCTGCACGGGGCTGCGGAAGGGCTTGAAGCTGTCGGCGGACAGCGGTGGCGACGGCGTGGACGGGTTGGACTGGTCACTGGGCGCGCTCCAGCTCCAGTAGCCACTGCTGCTCGTACTGGATGGCACGCACCCCGCCTCCTTCCAGGACCCGCTGAGCCCCTCTGCGTGCAGGAGACACAGCATTAGGTCCCGGGAGTGCGGCCCTGGGGGATCACTCGGCAGTACGCCAGAGCCCAGCATGTGTGGGCGTTTCTGTCCTACACCCCTTCCCTCCCCGTCACACTACAGCACATCAGCCTTTTTTTTTTCTTTTAAGAGTGACCTGCTGTGGGCTTTGCTGTGCAGGAAGCATCTCTTCAGTATTGAGGATCAAATTCAGGACCTTGTGCTTTCAGGGCAGGTGCCCTGAGCTAAATCCCAGTAAGTGCTGGGTTTCAGAGAGGGATGTTATTATGACAACCTCCTCCAAGTGATCTGGTCACCGTGTGGTCTCCCTCCCAATTCCAACTTCAACTCTTAAAAATACAGCTACTTGATTTGGGGGATATGTGGAAAGAAGCTAAGGATTTAAGAGAAAGAATACTTTTGGGACAGTTATCTGAAGCCACTTTCCGTGCTGCATCCTAGACTAAAGGGCCCTGCAGTGTGAGGGCGGCATTACCTCCGCCGCCTCTGCAGGCTAGCTCCAGGAAGCTCAGTGTGAGCCAGGTGACTCGCTCCCTGCCCAGGGACCCTGTGACAGGAACTTCTCTGTTCTCTTCGGCAAAACTGAGACCAGTTAAGAATTTATTGGCAGTAATTACTGATGAGACTGGTGTCTATTTTCACCTTTTTACTTGGGGGGAACACTATAGGAAATGTTTGTTAATATGGACAGATTTTTGCCCAGTTAGAATGTTTTGGGACGGGGTATCTTTTAAACATCGAAGATTTGCTTTACCTTTCAAGAGGCCTACATTTAATTAGCATTTGTATAAATTCAGCTTTCCTTCTGGTAATTTCTTCTCCATATTTATGTACATTTGGAATATATTAAAACATTACTCTAACTACAAGGAAGAAAAAAGTCCCAAAATACCTCATTAAAAAAATACTGTCAATGTCTGTGTAATTAATAATGAAGTGAAAACTAGCATTCATGGGGAAATTTTCTAGCTGCCTTCCCCAATTATAGATTTCCAGTTTAGTCCTCAACTAGGTGAAACAGGAGTAAAGGTGTGAAGTTTGAAACTCAATCGGAGAAGTCATCAGTCGCCATGCCAGGCCAATGCTTTCCACAGCTGTCCTGATGCAGTCATTCTGGGGAGTGTATTTTACTTCTACAGTATGAATGCTTCAGTGTCATAAACTGTTTTCCTTATTTAAAAACTTGTTCTTTGGCAAGGGATTTAGCTCAGTGATTCCAGCGCCTGCCTTGCAAGTGCAAGGATCCGGGTTCAATCTCCAGTAACCACGTACAATAATGTTGGGCATGGAGATACATGCCCAGCAGCAATCAGAACTACATAGCAATGCCTGGCATGGTGGCTCACAATGTAATCCCAGCGCTTGGGAGGCAGAGTCAGGAGGATTGCTGTGAGTTCAAGGATGAGCTCAGGGGCAGCCTGAACTCCAATAAAACAAAAAACAAAAAACAAAAAACCTTTTTTATTATAGACTAAATGAGGTACCAGATAATTTGGGGTTATTAGAGTAGTTATTTTTTAAAAATATAAATGAACACTGAATTACTACTATGCTAACAAAAGTTTGCATTGAAAGGTTATCAGTTTTAATTCTACCCTTTAAATTCAAAAGAATATTAAAAAGGTTTTCAATTAAAAAGACTCCAGTGGTAAAAGTAATGATTAGTTTAGCTTAGCTTAAAAATACATCTTTTTTTTCCCCCCCTCTAACAAGTCTACCATTTTCCTGGAGCATATCCTGATTTTTTTATTATTATTATTTTATTGGTATATTATGAATACACATGATAATCACATTCAACATTAAAGAGTTTGCACCAGAATATGATGACTTGATTCTCATTTTTTCCCTTTTCTCCCTGTCCTGCATTCTCTCATCCCCTATATACACAATCTTTGTTTTCTTTTTTATTACCACATTCATTTTCCCCTCGTTATTTACCCTTGCACTCTTTCCTTTTAAATATTTTCTACTTCGCAATATCAACTATATATACTACAACTCATTTACAACTTCATTTTCTCATACCAAAGATAAGATATGATATTTACACATATGTGACCTATTTATTTCTCTTATGAGGATGTCTTCAAGGTACATCCATTTGAGTATGAATGACTCAATCTTATTGTTTTTAATGGCAGAGTAATACTCCATTCTATAAAAGAACCACATCTTCTTTATCCAGTCTCCATTGATGGGAGCATGTCCTGCTTTTACTGGACTACTTTGTTAGTGGCTCTTCCAAGGGGGCAGATAAAGCCGGAGTGGCTCCCGGAGCAGCTCAGTCACGGCCTAGGGGGCCGCCTCATCACAAGGAATCTGCCTTCTCCGGGCCAGGGAATGGCCGGGGGACAGAGCTCAGCTCCTAGGCACTCCTGATCACTGATGTCAATCTCAATTCCTGGCCTCCCGATTGTTCTTTCCATGTCAAAGGGGTTGGACTGGGCTTGGCTGAGGACTCACTAGACAGGGCACACATTTATTCTAATTCTTCATATTTTCAACCATACTGAGTGTGAACCAGGTATCACTCACAGCTGGGCACAATGGACGACTCTGGTGTTGGAGAAGAGATTTCCCATTTCTAGGGAGTCTCATTCAGTACCCAAATCTTTACTGGGACACCTCGTCCTCTGCCTGTGTCCCGAGCCTTGCTGAAGTGCACTAACTGCCTAGAAACCTAGCTTTGACACCTTTTTTCTCTTTCATCCTCTTTGACCACCACCGGACTCTGTCCCTTCTACACTTTCATCTTACTCAGTTGTGTCTACACAGCTGCAAGGTGAGTGCCAAGGGTCGGGACACCCATGTGGTTGGGGTTTTTTTGGGGTTTTTTTTTGCCTTTGATCGTAAAACTGTGCTAACTTTTTGCTACCTAATCTCCTTAATGGCTCTCAGAGTCTCAGAATAAAGTCTAAACTTCTAGCTGGGAATACACAGCCTATTGAGGTAAAGTTCTTGCTCTCTCTATCCAACATCATCTCCCAGCGCCTGCTCTCCATTTACCAGACTGCATCAGATGAAGCAATGTTATATCACGATTAAGAGAACAGATATCAGAAAGCTAGGGATTGGAATTTCAGCTCTGCCACTTAAAGTCAGTTATTTTCTATGTACCTCAGTCTATTTATCTATAACATAGTGTTAACGTCTTACAAGGTTGTTGGGAGATTACATAAGATAAAGTAAGCATAGTACTTGACAGATATTAAGTCTTCAATAAGTGTGAGCTAGTTATAGTGCCATGGCTGACTGGCTCTTTTGTTTAGATCTAAGGTGTCCCCCAAAGGCCTCGGTGTCAGAGGTGAGGCTCCTGGAAGGTGATAAGCTCATGTGGGTTAATCCACAGAGCTGCATGTGCTGTTAGGAAGTGGGGCCTGGCTGGAGGTGGGGCCCTGGGGGTGACCTGGAAGGGCTTCCTCCCTCTGTGCCCGCCCCCTCGCTTCCTCCTCCCGCTCTCTGCTCACCATGATGTGAGCAGCCCTCCTCTGCCTGACCTTTCCACCACAGCCTTCCTACTGTAAAGCCGGGGACTATACACTGAGCACAGGTCAACCCATCCTCCTTTAGAGGCAGGTGTGAGGCGCTGCGTCTCAGGATGGGCCGATGTCTGGACAAGGACTATGTACTGACTCCCTGGGTGTGTGGACACAGCTTTCCAGTGCTGCATGCAGATCACCTAGATGCTGTCTGCTAAGCGTGCACACTAAATTAATGAATGGACCAAACAATTCGACTCGATTAAAGAGCCTGGGCAGACGGTGTAAGTTTTACTCTTTAGTGAGTCCTTTGGTCCAAGACTGCCCCAGTCAAACAATAAAAATGGTTGGGGAAATAACTTCTCCAGGCCAACTTCCATTGCTGGGGAAAGAGGAACATAGGCACTGCCAGAATGTGTGTGGAAGGGCAGAAAGCATCGCCCAGCACCAGTAACTGAACCGAGCCGACAGGGAGGTGAGACACAGGAGGCTCTTCGGAAATATCTGGAGGGGCTGACGGCCAGGGGCCTCCCCCTCCTTCAAGGCTAACTGTCTGTCTAACAGGAATGAGGCCCCTCAAACTCAAAGAGGACCCCTGCTCTTGGTGTCAAGCGCCCGCCCCACGCCCTGTGTTTACCATTTGGCCGGACAGGTGGGCTTCGAACTAATGGGCTGGTGGACAAGCTGGTGAGTACCATGGCTGCCGTCACCTTGTCCATGTCCAGTTCCTCTGAAGATTTTCTGTAAAAGAGGAGGCAGTGCTGTTAACCACGCTCTCTCTTGGCCAAGCAAGACACCCCATGCCAGCACTCATTTGCTTCAACTCATCCCCACTGAGACCCAATGTCCTGTTGGCTGAACCTGGAGTGAAGGTGATAAGGGGTCCCGTCAAAGCCGCGCCTATCAGGAAAGGATCGCTCACCCCCTGCTCCCCTCACCAGTGCTGCTGAGTGCACTCATGGGCAAGGCTCTCCATGCAGGGCAGACCCAGCGGACACGTCCACGACCAGGTAGGCTGCACTTCAGGGGCCCAGGAAATGTGTTTCTGTGGGGGCAACATCTGAGGTGAAGAGTGAAGGCAGGAGAGCTGGTCCTCTGGTGTGGGACGTGGGCCCCGAATGTCAGGAGCAGCTCAGACAGAGGGGGAGGCAGCAGGAATCCACGCAGGGCATTTGAAGAGGGAATAACTGAGAAAGGAAGAGCAGGGCCGGGCTGGACACAGGGCGTCCTGCGGCCAGGGAAGGAGTCTCGGTGTTACTCCAAGTGGAATGGAAAGCAACTGGAAAGTTTTGGCAGGTCTAGTCACATAGCATGACTGATCTAACATCATACCCGAGCTTCCCCATGGAGACTGGATCTTAGGGAAAGCAGAATGGAGAAGGGCAGCCTGCTAGGACGGAAGTTCTAGGAACCTGGAGAGGAGAGCACGGCAGTGTCCTGGATCAGGGGAGGTGCTGAGCGGGGAAATGAGAGAAGAGAAGAGACTCAGATGGCACCAGGCATTGTGGGCTTCAGAAACTGCTAGAGCCATTTACTATGCAGACTTATGATGGGGGTGTGCACACTCTGGTTTGTCTTCGCCTTCTTTCCTGAATCTACCACAGGAAGAGCAGGATGCAGGAACAGGCCCAGTTGTGAAAGTGAGAACCATGGGTCATCATTCATCGTGGCCAAGAGGCTGTTCTCGTGCATTTATTTCAGCTGAATAAAGTCCTTTTACACCATGATCCTGGTGATCATAAAGAAATTAAAACCTAGAAACAAAAATTTATGTAGTACACTGACATCAAATACATCGTACCACCTCTGGAGAGATGAGCATTTTCCAATTAGGGAATAGTTGAAGAATTAATATTGCATATTCACAAGTGAACTGTCACTCTGACAGACATGGCTTTCATTCATAGGTGTACTCTAGAATCTGTAAAATCAGCGAACTCTAAAAGTTAGAAACCTCACAGCACTGCTTCACAACAGCGGCAGAAAGAAATTCTTAAAACCAGAAAAAAAAATCAAATGGCACCCAATTTTGGGAGGTTACTGAATTTCATCGTGATGCTACAAAAATTATTGCATTTTGGCTTTCTGGTGTCCACCACGAAACCAAGTTACTTAGCAAAGGTTACTCTTTCAATCCTAAGTACCAATAGACTGAAGTCTTTGACATTTTCCCCTATAATTCTTCTTGAACCTTTTAATGCTTTTTCTTAACAAATTATTCTTATTACTTAACAAATTGTTCAAATTACTTATTTCGGAGACTGGTAATTAAAAATATTTCCGTAAAGCAAACTTGAGAGTAGACAGTGAATTCTTCCCATGAGCATTTTAAAGACAATTTCCTATCCAACCCCTGTGCTTTCACTTGGCTACCATTTAAAGACTCTACCAAAGTCACCTGTACAAGAGTCCCACTTGGGAGCAGAGGTGATGCCAGTTTCCCTCAGAAGTGAAACCTCTTCAGATGGCACCAAGGACAGAATGCAAAACAGTTTGAAGTAGTTCCAGGGGTTTTCTTGCCTCAGTTTCCCCAGGTACAGTCACAGAGGGCAGGGACAGGCCGGGAGCCCGGAAGGGAAAGCCTTGCACTGGGTCTTTGTGTGGATCATTTCTGGGCGGCCCTGCCCTCCCTTCTTCCCATGAGCTGCTGGTATCTTTTTTCCCAACTATCAGTTTCCTTTTCTCTGACTGGCACAGGTCTGTGTGGCAGGTTGGAGCAGGCTGCAGGAAGCAGTCCCTCAGCCTCCCGGATGCCTAGAGGGGCTTGCTGCAGGCCTGACTGTCCCCTCTTCTGCAGGGACCTTTCCCCTCTCTCCCTTGTCTTTTATCTTTTTTTTTGTTTGTTTGTTTCCTTCTTCCACACCTAAGTCGAACATTTTGTTTTAGAAGTCTAATTGATACTTAATTCAAAGGCTGCTTTATGGGTTTCTTAAAAATACGAAGGTCAACAGAGAATACATCATTATAAAATATACATTTATTCTGCACTGCCAAACCTACAACTGCATTTCAAAATTAATACTACTGAGTATCATGAAGCTGATTTTCTATGAAGAATGAAAAGAACAAACAGAAATAGAATCAGAGCGTTTCTGTGTCTGGATTAACTTGAAGTTTCCCACTGGTATTGGAGGTCAACAACGACATCAAAAGAATGCGTGGCTAATGACCCAGTTAACCGACATTTCTCAGGGAGCAATCTTGATCATGCTACATGCAACGATACAGATGATATCGCTGTTGCTGAGCTGTGTTTTTGTTTTTATCTCTGTTTAATTTCTTCTGGTACAGTACTATCTAATTACTGATTACTTGGGGCTGCAAATTCAAATCCTTATAATTAAACATGAAGAGATGAATATACAAAGTAGCATTTGTTACATGTTGAGGAAACCACCGCAAAGGCCTTCTAGTAGCTTTGGAATTGTTGAAACAAAAGACACTAGGGGAGATACTAAATACTCTCACCTCATGTGAAGCTGAAGTTGTTCTGCTACTGAAAGCTGATCATTCACACGTTTACTAAAGGCTGAGACCTTTCCAATTAATCTTTTCTCCAGATTTAAGTATTGTAGAGTTTAATGATACGTACAGTTATGGTTAAAATAACAGTAGTACTCAGCCAAGGGTGGTGGTACATAACTATAATCCCAGCACTTTGAGAGGGTGAGGCAGGAGCCTCACAAATTCGAATCTCTTCTGGACAACTTAGCAAAAACTGATTCAAAATACAAAAATGGGCCTTCAGCCTGAAGGCCCTGGGTTCAATCGCAGTGCCACACAAACAAAAAGTTAACACTGTCACTCTGTATGCCATTTGTCCCTCAGCATGACCTGGTTTCCGTGGATGAACAGGATATCAGAAGGGGGCATCGCATCTGGAAAGGGCAGAGGCCAGTACCGAGCCTGCGAGGAGACGGCACAGGAGTCCTGTGTGGGAGCAGTGGGAGGCGGGAGGAAGGAGGCCCAGGCCGGGTCCTGGGGCCATGTGTGCTGGGCCGAGGGGCTCCTCGTGGTATCATTCTCCTGTGGTACTAGGGCCTGGCACACCCTGGGCAAGTGCACCACCGCGAGGTGCATCCCCAGACCGCCTCCTGTGCTCTCATACGCGGAGAGAAGCTGAGCCACTGAAGTCATGTGCCCCTGGGCAGAGAAGATCTGTGCTTCAGAAATGTGTCAAAAAGAGACACATCATAGAGAGGAAAGAAACCAGTTGATTAAAGTCTTAAATCAAGTGTTTAGTATCAGATTGAACAGGACGACAGATTCTATCCTGCCGAGTGCAGATCTTAGATTTCTGCAAAGGCTCAGCTTTGGCAGCAAAGGTGATGGGGAAGTGTGTTTCTGTGGAGTGGCTTCCAATCCAGTCCCTGCACTGCTGCCTGGTGACCTGAGCAAATTCCTCAAACACTCTGAATCTCATGGCTCTGTTTCTCACTTATAAAAAAAAAATTAGTTTTGGGAGGGACTTTGGTAACAACATATGTGGGCCTGAGCATGAGCACCTTCCAAGCTCATCTCCAAGTTCACGATACACCTGTCGCATTTCCCCTGTGAAGGAGGAAAGTGCAGGGCTACTCCTCTTGCTCTCCTGCCTCAACACCAGTGCTAGCGGTTGTTGCTTTGCTTTGCTTTTTTCTTTTTCTTGGGAGTGTTGGCGGCAGGTGTTATTTTCCATAAAGAGTAAAACTGTTATTAGGATTTTTAAGTTCCTCTGGGAAGAGTGGCTGCCAGCGCATGAGGAGACGACACTCAGCCTGTCACTGGGGCTTCACATCGCGGCTGGAGCAGAGGTACAGTTCAGTTCATTGCTGGATTGTCCACAGCCAGCCAAGCCTGGAGCCCCTGTGCTGTGGACCCCGCGTTTAGAGTTTGCACTTTCAGGCCTCACTCTCAGCGCCACCGGCTGCAGGTTAGAAACTGCACTTGATGTCAGAAGTACAGTCCTCATAAATGTGACCGTCACTGCCCTCCTGAGCTTGAGGCTAGGGGAGATACAGACCCTAATCACTCACACATGAATGAAAACTTCAAAGGTGATTCTTCAGGAGAAGCAGCACGGATTGGACTGAACAATGGATTGGACTTGCCTTGGTGGCCCAGGAGACAGTCTAGGTCAGGCCTGACTTGGGAGAGACAAGCTCTGGGTGGCGGAAGAGCCAGGAAAAGGCTGTGTCAGGAAGGGTGGGAGGACCATGGTGTGCAGGGCACCTGGGCGGGACAGCCTGAAGGGCTCTCCTAAGTCTAGTGAGGGTCTCCTGTGTGTCTTCGAGGCCAAGGAAGCACTGAAGCATTCTGAGCAGTGTGGGGCAGGGACAGATCACAGAAGGGTCAGTGATACCATCTGATTGACTTTTCAACAAGCTCAGTCTGGCTGCCGTGCGGAAAATGAGTTTTTGGGGGTTGACAACTGATCTCTTATCTGAGGAACATACTGCCTGGTGACTGTGTCAGCAGGTGCTGGATGACATCTGTGCCATGAAGAGGCCAAGGCCATCAGCGAAGCATGTGGTAGGGCACTGTGAGCGGACCTGGACCCCAGGCCCCAGGGCTCATGCATGGGTGGGCAAGGCTGGTGCAGCCCTGAGCACCAGGCAGGGGCCCTGCTCATAAGCTCAGCTATTGCTTGTGTTGAAAGATGTCTTCTTCTTTGGAGCACAGGCTGCTGGAAGGGTGTGTATAAACATGGTCGGCCTGCTTGCCCTGTCAGCTAAGGGAGAGCTCCTTTGCACCCCAGAGAGCTAAGAAAAGACATTTATCTGTAATTAAAGTGCCGTAGTAACAAATGTAAACAAAATCAATAGTACCCTCCTTGAATTAGCACCAATCCAGTTCCTTAGCAACTACCAAAATCTGTCTACACCACGTTCAGACACTTTGATACCTTGTAATCATCTTAAAACAAGCAACAACATCCCTAAACTATTGGAAAAGGGTATTGTGACGATCCTGGACCTTGGGACTTCCAGGAAAGCTCTTACTAAGTGTTTAGAAAACTAGATTTAGTAACTATCACGCGTATTTAAGCCCAAAGATTTCATTTTATTTCTAAAGGAACTCTAGGAAATGCAGTAAATGTTAACTCCTTTTAATTTTTAGTTGCCACTTCTCTTAAAATTATAGAGTAGATTAGGGCAGCTGCAGTAGAATGTTCTGATGGGAAAATTAAGAGTGAATCCATACAAATATGCAAGACAGAAGAGGCCAGGATTCTGAAACCATCTGTGGTAAAGGATCAGTTTTAAGGAAATTCTAATCTGTCGTGGATCTACTTACAAAATACAAGAAAACAAAAGACTGTGGAAGTTGCTGAAAATTCTTAAGCCACTGGGAAATGAAGAGTTCCAAGACGTGGCTGTAGGCAGAGAGGGCAAGGAGCTGCAGAGGTGAGAGTTGTGGGCGGTCACTGGCACGATCAGGCGCTGGCAGGATCCAGAAAACCACGCACAGTGGTCCAAGTTTGCACAGTGGGAAAATGAGCAGGATGTCAGCAGAGCTGAGCAAGGGGACCAAGAGGAAGGGGCTGCGAAGCACGCCTGAGGCTCACCGAGGGCTGAGGGTGCTGCTCAGAGGAGCAGGGCTTGCCCGGCACATATAAGACTCTGGATTTGCTCCCCAACACTGGAAAAACAAACAAAAATTTAAGACTACCAACCCCTAAAAACCCGTGAGGGATGGACCAATGCCTAATAACAGCAATGGGGGCAAGAGAAGTGCCTTTTTGGGGAGCTCCTTTCTGCTTTCAGGGTGAGATCCTAACTCCTGTGCAGCAGCCCATGGTCCCCCGGAGCGGGGTCGCCCATGTTCTTGGAACTGTGCACTTCTGACTGGGGCTGGATCTTCATGAGACGATGCACGTCCTTTCTCTGCATGGGCTCTGCCCTCTGCTCGGCACTGGCTTCCCCGTGTGGGCCTGACCTCATCCCGCTTGTCCTCCGTTCTCAGCTCAGTCCCTCGCCGGAAGCTTCCTTCCACCCACAGCGCCAGGCTGCTCCATAGGCCCAGCTCCTTGTCTTGTCTGTTCTGATGCCTGTAAAGATTGGGCTCTGCCTTTCAGCTCACTGTTCCCGACATGTGTAACAAATCCTCGCTTAGGATGATTTCTTCATGAAGCTTTTTGAGAGGGAGCAGCACTCAGGAATGGTGATGGCAGGTGGGAAGGCCGGGCGAGGCACAGAAGCGTCTCAGAAATTCCTTCTGTGGTTCTCTCTGCTCTCATCGTATTAGACCTGAAGATTTACTCATTTCTTGCAGAAAACAATTCCTGGAACATTCAGCTGTTAAATACATTATTCACATGAGTATTTTGGTACCGGCCCTAAAAAATGTTGGCCCACGCAGGCAAAATTGATTTTGTTCCCGTGTCTGTGATACCTCGTTTCTATTCACAGGGGCTCACAAGTCTGTCAGTAAACTCTAGAATGTCAGTGAGACCATTATTAAATAATAAGTCTCAAATCCCCCGAAAACAATTCTGAGTGATTAGCTGGACTTCTTGATGTGAGCAGCCTGCAAAGCACAGCCCAGGGAAACATCACCAGGGTCCCTTGGTGGCCTTTGTGCTTTGTAGGTTTGGTGCTTTTGATCATGGCCAATGTGTCCCCCTGGGAGTCACAAGGCCACTCGTAAACCACACTGTTCTCTCTGAAAACAAAGCCCCACTCAGAAACCACATAGTGAAAAAGAAGGCCAGTGGCAACATGGAAAATTCTCGAATTCCTTTTGACTTCATTGTATGTGTTCTGTGTATGTAGGTTCATGTCTTGTGTGTGAGTGTGTATATGTTTCCAACTGTATCTATGTATGTGTGCATGAGTATGTTTGTATGTGTCTTCATTTGTGCATATTCTGTGGTGTGGGTGAGGGTCCTGGGATGAATGCCTGCATGTCTGTTTTTGTGTGCTTAGCTGTGTGTGCCTGGGCCACATGAGCCTGTGTGTGCGTGTGTGTCCCTGTGTGGGCCTATGTGTGCTGTCTTCTGTCTGGATGTCCAAGGCCTCATTTGCTTCTCTCTTTCTCTTTAAGGGGTTACCCCTCAGCAGGGGCCAGTGCAAGGCTGTCATGTGGTCTCCAGGAAGCTTTTGCTGTCTGTCCGAGCCTGGGGGGAAGCTCAGAAGTGGGATCTGCTATTTGCTGGAGCACTGGGTCCCACACTAATGGGGACATGGTGCCCTGTGTCATTCAGAGGGTCTGAAGGCTAACAAACGCCTGACAAATGCCACAGTTACCCTCGAGAACAAAACTGTACTCAGAATTGCATTTGTCACTCTAAGCGCCTGTGTCTAAGTCGGGTCACTCATGAGGTGTTGGTGGTTAATGGCGTAACTGCGTGGAGGCCTCAGTCCACTGGAGGCCACTAAGGTGAAGTTAGCCAGCTAGGTTTTATGGCAGGAAGAGTTACTTTGCAAGGGCAGCTGGGAGAAAATAACCTTAATGTTTCCTGTTTTACCAATGCAAGAAAAGAAAAGGTGACTTTTTTCCTGAGACTTTCAGAAAAAAAAAGTTTTAAAGAACTGAATTTCAGGAGTAGCTATGACACTGGCATCAGACTGGATTGTAGGTGAGGCTGACAGTGGTAGCTGTTTACCTTTTCCTTTTTTTCTTGAGACAGGTATTACATCCTTCCTAGCTCTGCCACCCCAACAGACTTTCCAGGGCGTGGCGGAGGCATGAGAGGATGGGGTCCCGTTCCTACTCTCTGCCCAAGTAAACTTGAGTTTTGCTGCCACAGCTGCCCTGGGCACTGCAAAGGCACAGGGGACACACTCTGAGGTCACAGCTCTGCCTTTCAGAAGCAGCCACTCGGGCAGAGAACTGCAGACTGCAGTCACGTGGGCTCATTTGTTTACATGCTCCGGGCAGAAGGGGTTTGATCATCATCTTTTCCTTTGGGTCAGTCTCACCTCTAGGCTTTTTCGGGTCTGTGGCAGACGTGAGGCCCTCTCAGATATAGCCTCAGCAGGGCTGGCAACTCTTGTTTTCTGCTATGAAGCGGCAGATGAACTGCTGCTTAAGTTCCACCCACATTTGGCTTCCAAAAGCAACCAACACCATTTTAAAAAAAATGAAACTTTTTTTTCTACTTCTAGCTAATCTTTACTTTGCATTTATGATAGTAGACACTGTAGGTACATAATTTTAAATATCCACTTTAGGTTGATATTACTGCTCCATTTGCCAATGTGGAGACTTTGCTAACTTTCTAAGGTCACTCAGCCAGCAAGGCAGGCCTGGAGCATTCAGGAACTCAGCACAATCTTCACACCAGACACAAACGCTGCTTCTCTACTCGTCTTCATGACCTTGCTTTTAATTTGAGACACACATGTATTTCTCCGTGATTGAAACCTGTGTGTATTCAATGCAATTAATTTTAGATTTCACTTTTTTCTTCCATTTCAAATTGTTATAATGAAAAGAATTCCTTTCATATATGTGGATGAATTCACATTAATGAGAAGATAGTATATAGAAATTTAAGTCGACAAAAAATAGATTAAATTATAGACCTATTACCCATTTAAAGAGGAGTGTTTTACTTCCAAAAGAATTCTCTGTGGGTTTCCTTTAAATAGTATTCTTATAACATACTGAACATGTTTTTAATGATTAAATTTCAGTTCAGCTCACATACCCTAATTCTAATCCTTACACTGATATTTTAAAAATTGAAATATTTATTGGTACATTACATATACACATCATGATTGCACTCCATAATGGGGATTTGTACCAGTATAAGACACAACTTAATTCTCATTTTTTCCCATAGCCCTACCCACCCTACCACCCCCCCATATACGTAAACTTTGTTTCCTTTTGTTATAATCTCATTATTTTTTCCCCTTCACCCTATAGTCTGTCTTAAACTGTGAGGTGGAGCTATATGAAATCATCAATATTCAATGACCTCTTTGTTTACCAAAATGGCAATTTCAACCTGATACCTGTGCAGATTCAAATGCTCAGCATTAGTTTCACAGGCTCGAAGTTTGTCCTCATTTCAGACCAACTGTTTTGGTCAATGAGCCAGACAATGGTTCTCGAAGGTGTGACCTGGGGATGATTGATGAGAATGTCCTAGCAATAAAATTAAGGAAGCCCTTGATTCAGTAATGCCTACTCTACGAGATGGCTTCAGGCAGCACTCTGCCTACAACCTGCCAACACATGGCGGAGGCACTTGGAATGTCCACATTCTGGGAGACAGGTGGGAGCTTCAGCTTCAGCTGCTGTCGGAGGAACTGTCTTGCACCCACAGCGCTGGCTCTGAGTCCTGGGTTCTTTCATGAATGTGGACCCACGTTACTAATGTACCCACACAGGCATGGTCAATCAGTTTGGACCTTGGTAGGTATTTTGTCCTTAGGCATTGGTTAATTCTGTCATTCCTTAAATTTATTCATAAGAGCACCCCTAAGCCTTTGAAATCAAACCTTTTTGTTGTTGACTGAACAACTGTATACTCAGCTGTGTATACTCTGTGCTCAAGGGACATGAATTCCCCAAGGGAAGAAGAGGAAGAATCTGATACAGTCAGAAACACAATGCAAAGGTTAAGGCAAGGCACAATAGCAGATCAGTAACAGGGCTGGGTGGCCACCAGCCAGGCCCTATCCAGTTTCCTGTAACACGAGGTGGATGAATACAAGTTCGCAAAGCCAAACAGGGCTTAGGTTGAAGCCAAGTGCAGCCCACGGTTCAGGGACAGCAAAGCATCACAGCTAGGATTTCACATTTCTTTGGAAAACAATACACAGAGTTTAAAGGCCTGGGTTGCTGGCATTAATATTTAATATAAAGAAGCATCTCTAAAAATGGCTATACAGTGTCAGGTTATAAATAACAATTTCCACCTGTCCTGATAATTTTTCACTCATTTCAGAGGTCACACTGGCAGAACAGCAGTTTACAGGAGCATTTACTGTACCAGCATGTGGATTCAACTACACTGGCTTGCCCAGCGTCTCTCTCAATTCTCCATTATTCCAAAGTTCTAAATATCTCAAAAGCAAGCAGGCTTCTGTTAGTCTACAGCTCAACAGTTACGTTCATCTTTTCTTTTATTGAATCATTAAGAAGGTTCATAAAATTGCCTTTCCACATATTCAACCCCTGAGCTTACGATAAAGAAT
>PVIR01004698.1:0-12510 GCA_004026965.1 Petromus typicus
AGTTTTCCTTGGCTGAAATAGCTCAGTTTTCTCATTCAGTTCCATTAAACACAACGTTACATATGCAGCACTAAGACATCTTTGTGTCATCTTGATGGGCGTGGAGTAGCGGGGGTCCCTTTCCTGTGCCCACTGCCAGGGACACTGTACCTAACCTATGTGTCCCAGAGGCCTTAGCAGGGGCAGGAAATGGAAGCACAAGTACAGCCTGCTTTAAGCAGAACCTGTCCTTTTGTACTCCTTGGAGGACAAAAGCTAAGTGTTGCTCAAATTGGGGCAATAGTTGGTATTCTTCATGGTGAGTTCATCTATGAACTTGCGGTCAGAGTGTGCACTTCTCTTTACACAGGAAGCTGTTTTTGAGGCCCACTTTGTTCAAAATTAATACCTGTTTCTCAAGGAGAACGCAGCCTGAGGAAAACTGTATTTCTATGAGTGAGTACAATTGTATAAAATGAAGACAGAGAATTGCTTGCTGAAGTCTGTACTCTTCTGTAGGTACATAGATGGAGAGCCTACAACATTTGCTAGGTTTTTCAAAATTAGCTCAGGCTCTTAGGCTGGGCTCTGGGCAGATTGCCTAGGCAGCCTTCAAATAGGAAAATAATGTAGAAAAGTAGTGCATCCTTTTAACCTGCTCTCCATAGCTCAGAGGGAGTGAGGTTTATTTAATAATGATCGTATTTCCCACAACAAAATGTTGCCAGAGAATTTCTAGTCTCACCAGCCTTCCCATGCAGAACTCTGACTTTAATCTGAAATATGAATGACATATATTTAGACAAGTTTTTCCTGCTATGAGGCAAAACTCATTATGATGCAATCACTTTCAACGAGAGTACATATGGATTATTAAGTACCAAACTGTGTGCGTTTATTGCTCATTACTATATTTAGAGGTTTACTGCTTTGAGTGGTAGTTATAAGCTTTCAAGTATTTAAAGTCTGCATAACTAAACTGCTCACTGATGCTTAGTTTGTGATTTTGTGTAGACAGTAAAAATGTTTTTCAAGTGCAACTTCCCATCAATAAATAGAAATTCAGGAACAGAATAAAGAGAAGGCATTATTTAAATTAGAATACCATCTGAGAGAGGCATTATAAAGTTAAAATGTTGACGTTGTTATTTGGACCATTCAGGCTAAAACTGTTTTTGAGGAAAATGACAAGGGAAATGATGAGTGTGTCTAAATTGGGCTAGAAATCTGGTCTATCAAGATAATCTATCTAAGACAGCTTGTTTTTCAGATTTCAGCATCTTATCCCCTCAGGGAACATTTGTGTTAGCCAAAATGTCTTTAAGAATTGGTTCAACCTTTTTTGCTCAGACCATCGTAGTTTGCAAGTAGATAAAAAATATAGGGGCTATTGATTTCCAAAAATTAGTTAGAATTGAACTTAATTAATGCCTTTGGGAGAAACAGTAAGACATGAAATCTCAAGACCTAGGCAAAGCTGCTGCTGTGAATCATTACCTGTTTTTTCAAATATAATTAAGAAAGTGTAGTTTGATAAATTTTTGTTTGGCTTTGTTTTGCAATTAAAGTAGTTATTTACAAAGAGTCACTGAGAGACATGTAAAGTTTTAATTTTCAAGGTTCTGAGACAAATTCCTTACATATATAAAAACAATTACTAATAAGCAATATCTTTCACCTTTTAAAATGATGTGCTGGAATATAACTATCTGTAATTTCTTAAGGAAGGAGTCTTAAATAATGAAAGACTCCTGGAAATCAAAACAATGTTGTGTAGTCCTCCAATTAACAGATTACCTTTAATTCAGCTTCTTCCAATTCCTTTTAATAAGATTTTTTACATGAGATAGGCATCTCCAATAATTCCGAAGTGTGCTCCAAGGAGAAAGCCTCGCCCATCCCCTCTCTGGGCTAGTGAGTTACAGGAGCTGGAGAGCACACTCTAAAATGGCGGCCCTCTCAGGTACTCTTTGTTCTATGGTAGCATCGCTGCTAACAAACTGTGCTGATCAGACTCTGACCTTGGCAGGTATTTCCGAGCACTGAATTTTAATCTTCCCAAACAGTTCACATTAAGGGCAAGTTCCTTGAGACACAATTATAAAAGACAATCACTTCCCTGCTTGAACAATCTTCTCAACTCTGGTAACAACAAAATCATTTAAACGTGTCACCAATTGGTTATTTTCCTTCTTTAACAATGTGAAAGTTGGCTCAGTGTTATTCAACTTTTTTTCTACACTGAACACCTTATTACATCAAAAGGATACATTAAACACATTTGTAGCTGCTAGGACCAGTTGTATTCTCCCAAACAACCCCAGCCCTTCCAAGTAAAAACCTTGAACATATGAACTCTGTAGGGGAGTTGCTTTTAACCTGCACAGGCCCCTAAGTTCAAAGCTATTTGCTGGTGGTGATTTGTTTAGTGATGGCCTTGTAAAGACTATAAAGACAATTTTTTTACATTGCATTGAATCTTCTTGCATATTAGACCATTATTTTAGAATAAGTATTTCATTTATAATCTAGTGCTTTAAATAAAGAAACCTGGTATTAAAGGTGTAGTTATGTCCTGGTTTATTTACTTATGCAATGAATATTTATTGAGTTCTCCTGATATGGAATAAGGTGTTTGAGAAACAAAGAGAAAATTACAGACATGAAAAAGTTTACAACATATGAAGATGAAAAGATATGTGAAAATTATCATATTATCAGAGTAGGACAAAAATAGCCATAATTTAAAATATGGGGAAAACGGTGGAATAGTCAAGAATTGATATTGAGGCTATTACTGATGAAATTATAATTGTATATTAATTTTATGGTGAGTGATTTAGTACTGTTATAAGATCCAGAAGTTCTATGTTGCTCTTGATATCTCTTAGGAATTTGTCTTATACTAAATCTACACATAAGAGAAACTATGTATTTATGCAGATAATGATTGACCCATATGACAATTCTAAGACAATTCTATTCTTAGAATTCATAAAAGAATAGAGACAATTTTGGATATCCATCTGTGAACTTTCTTATAATAACATCCACTGTTAAAAAGAATGAGCCCAGGGCCGGGGAGTTAGCTCAGTGGTTCCGGCGCCTATCTTGCAAGTGCAAGGGCCCGGGTTAGATCCCCCGTAACTACATACAATATTGGGTGTGGAGACTCACCCCAGCAGCAATCAGCACCACATACCCCAGTGCCAGGTGTGGTGGCTCAGGCCTGTAATCCCAGTAGTCCGGAGACAGAGGCAGGAGGATTGCTGAGATGTGAGTTTGAGGCTGAGCTCAGGACCAGTCTGAGCCACAAAGTGAGACCCTGTCTCAAAAACAACAACAACAACAACAAAGAATCAGCCCACCATTTCTGTAATGTGCTAAGGGTGCGCATCAATTATTTTTTTTTGCAAAAAATGCATAAACTTAATCTAATCATGAAAGATCATCAGGCAAGTCCTGACCCAAGGACATTATACAAAATATCTAACCAGTAATATTCAAAGTGTCAATGTCATAAGGAATAGGGGGAAAAATCAAGAAATATCCCAGTTTGTAACTTATTCTGGGGACATGACAAGAAGATGAATTGGGAAGTATTGGATTGGATCTTAGAATAGAAAAAGTGGAGAAATTCAAACAAAATCTATAGGTAGGTTAATATGACATATATAAGACCTTTGGTATTGTGCCTGGCACAGATAAACATTTGCAGTGTTTCATAATTTAGGATTAGGGATTTAAATAGCAGCAGGCTGAGAAGTCACAATTACACTAGAAGGAGCAGTGGTAACAGTGGCAGGGTCTGGGCTCATTCAACACTATGGGAAAATCAGAAGATGTATGGTTCCTGCCTAGAAGAATTTAGAAATGCTAGAGGTAGGAAAGATCAGATGGTGAAGCAAATGTATTAGTGAGGACACTATGGGCATTCAGGTTGTAGACAGTGCAACCTATATGATTGCATGTTACAGCTGTGAATACAAGACAGCTCATAACATCACATTGAATATAGCTAATTATGTCCAAGGTCCAAAATAGTCATGGAAACCTTTATGGAGGATGAATATTTAACCTGCACTAAAGACTAGTACAAAAAAATATAGACTTTACTCCATAGAAGAAAGACCATAAGGGAAAGAAGTATAGTTATGTGATAGAGTAGTAGTTAAGCTGTGGCAGTCTATTGAGTAATAAAAGAGAAGTTCATCTGATAGGATGAAGTACTAGCACATGAAGATAGAAGATGAGTCACTGAACTTGAAGAAAAATAGCTAAAAATCGCATATGGTGAAGAAAACAAAGCCCTTTGGAAAAAGCAGAAACTTACTTAACTGTAAGATAATACTAGGTGTTCTAAGATAACTTTTATAGATGTCCCCAAGGAAAGAAGAAAGATAACAGAAAAATAAATTGAGATACTAGAAGCAAAATTAAATCACTGAGCTTTATGAAAAATGTGATCTTATGGACTCAAGAAGCTCCATTACCCAGAAGTAGGATAGATACTCTCAAAAATATCATATTCAACCTTTAGAAATCAAAGTGAAGTGGAAAATTGAACACATCTTATACCTGGAAGGTTTATGTATATGATGGTTGACCTTTCTGTGATAATGGAGGCCAGAAAATAATGGAAAGTCATCTCCAAAGTGCTGAATTGAAAAAACAGTGACAAGAACAACAACTAACCTGTCAAACTTTAAATATTTATTCAGGAAGATACCCTTAAAAAATGAATGCAAAAGAAGTTGTTTCAGGTTAGCAAATACTGAAGAAATTTGTGATCAGCAAGTTGCCCTACAAGAACTGTTGAAGGGAGTACTTTGGCTCTGATAAAATGACAAGACATCGAAATTTTGAAGTTTAGAAAAAAAAAGGAAAAAGTAAAACATGTAGCTGTGTCTGTTAAAATAGAACACTGTATCTTTAATTTTTCTAAAACATTGCCATTTTTTATAAACTATCTTATACATATTTTTCTCATTTACTGTGCATGTGTACATGTGCATTTGAATGTATATTTGCAAAATTCTTGTCATTTAAAATAAGATAGTATATTCTAAGTGCTAATTCAGGATACATCCTATAAATTCTAAGTGCTAATTCAGGATACATCCTATAAATCTAAAAGCAATATTAATAATTGATAATTTAAATAATATAAACCATCCTAAAATATAAATTTTATGCAGGTTATAAAATAATAAGATTATGTATGATAAAGTGGAATACTAATAAAGTAGAATATTAATAAAGTGGAAAACAAATATTAGTTTTATCAGAAGAGAGAAAAAGGAACATGGAACAAAAATGCATGAAACATACAGACACAGAAGAAATTGCATGTCCATATGAATATTTAAAGAATATAGCTGTATAATAAAGAGTAAAAAACCCAATATTAGCAAGATTTGCATAGTTTCTCCAAAGTGAAAATGTACAAATGATTAAAAAAGCATATGCAACAATGCTATATATCTCTAAAAGAAATGCAACTTAAATATTGAACAGATACATATAAATCAGTAAAACAATCACATTTATAATGGCTGCAAAAAATATAGTACCTAGGACTAAATTTTTTGTTGTTGAGACAGGGTCTCACTTTGTAGTTCAGGCTGGCCCTGAGCTTAGCCTCAAACTCACATCATAGCAATCCTCCTGCCTCTGCCTCCCGAGTGCTGGGATTACAGGCGTAAGCCACCATGCCCGGCGCTGTGCTATGTGGTACTGACTGCTGCCGGGTGTGAGTCTCCACACCCAGTATTGTATGTGGTTACTGGATTGGGTGAAAGAGTTCCAAAATGCAAAGCACAAAACATTAATGAAGGAAATTAGAATATAAAAATATAGAAAAGCATCATCTTTATTGTTTTCAAAAAGCAATACTGTTAAAACACCCATACTACTTCAGGCAATATACAGAATCAGTGGAATCCCTATTAAAATACCTAGAACATTCTTCAAAGAACTAGAAACTAATATTTACTTAGTACCGTCCTAGTCCCTAAAGTCATAAGCAAAAAAGCATGAAATTGGATGCATCATTCTGCCTGATTTCAAAATACAGCACAGTGCCATGACCATCTAAGCAACACAGCACTGGCATAAATATAAATACATACATGAGTAACGGAGTGGAAAGCCTGGAAGTGAGCCACACATCCACAAACAGTGAGCTTCAATGGAAGAGTGACATTGTAAGACATGTAGGAGAAAGGACAGCCCTTTAATCAGCGATGTTGTGCAAATTTTATATATAATGGAGAATTCAACTAGATCTCTGTCACTCACTAGTTAAAAAGATCAACTCAAAATAGATAAAAAACAATATAAGACTTGAAACTAACAGAATTCAACAGAAAATACTCTGGATATCAGAATGGACAAAAATATTTGTTCAAAAGGACAAGATCAAAGAAGTATAGGAAACCAACTAGACAAATAGGATAATAGCAAACTGAAAAATGTCTCTATTGCAAAGAAGAGTGAAGATGTGATCTACAGAATAGAAAATATCTGTACACTATAAATCTAAAACATATTGATAGGAAAAATATAAACTCTTAATAGCAAGAAAACATGAAGCACAAATGAAAAAGACATTTCTGAAAAGAATACATGTGAATGGCCAAAATGTGTATGAAAAAATGCTGAGCATCAATCATCAGTGAAATAAGAATCAAAACCACAATGCTATGTTACCTCTCTTCATTAACAATAACTATTATCAACAAGGTTAAAGATGACAAATTTTGAGGAGATGTGGAGAAAAAAATAACCCTTATACACTGTTAGTGTGAATATAAATAAGTACAGCCACTATGGGAAACAGTATAGAGATTGAACATTTAAAAAAATCTACCATGTGGTGCAGCAATCTCACTTCTGAGGAAATAAAATCAGGATATCAAAAACATACCTGCACTCCCATGTCCATTGCAGCACTTTTCCTGAGAACACTGAAATATTGGGCTGGGGATTTAGCCCAGTGGTTCTGGTGCCTACCTTGCAAGCACAAGGACCCAGGTTCGATCCCCAGTAACTACATACAACAATATTGGGGGTGACAACTCATGGCCACCAGCAAAACACTGAAATAAGAACAAAGCATTCATCAATTGTTGAATGGTTAAAGGAAACACGGTACAATGGAATATGAGTTGCCCCATAAGACAATAAAATCCAGTCATTTGTGATTAGATGGAAAGAAATGGTGATGTGTGACAACCATCAGCCAAGACAGAGAGGGACGCACTACATGAACTCACTCATACGTGGACTCCTGGAAATGATTTGATGGAAGTGGAGAGCAGAGTGGTGATTACTGAGGCCAGAGTGTGTGAAGAGATGGCAGCAGGGTGGGCAGAGGTTAAAGTAGGTGTTGTGTTAGAGAGACAGGAGCACGAAGTTCTGGGAGCTACTGCATGGCAGGATGAAGATAAAGAATATCAATGTACTGTAAATTTCAAAAGCTAGAATAAAGGCTTTTAAAATTTTTATGAAAAATGATAAATGAGAAGAAAGTCATTGTTAGACTGATTTAAACATGACACCATGTATACATATATCAAGATGTTACATGGCACCCTACCAATTTAAATGAATTTTGTCTCTATGTATCAATTAAAATAAATTTAATAAGGTCAGCAAGACAATCACTTCACTAATAAAGTTGATGTAGATTTTTTAAAAGACTGACATTATCAGGTCCTGGAGAGGATTGGAGAATATGGAAACTTATACCATTGCCAGTGGGAATGCAAATGCCACCACTTTGGAAGAATTAATGGCAATTTTTCTAAAATTAAGTATATATTTACCTTATAACTAAGTAATATAATTCCTAGCAATTTAGGAAGTCTAAGAGCACATAAAGACTTATATGTGAATATTTATAATAACATTATTCATAATGGCCCCAAAGCTGAAAGTAATACAAATGCTTATGCAGTAGTACACAAACTATGGCATGTTTGTACAATGGAATATTAAAGAGAAAAAATAAATTAATTATTAAATAAAGAGAAAACATTGGTGTAAATATGGGTGAAATATGCTAATAAAAGATGTCAGACAAAAACAATGTCCTATATCAGTGGTGGTGAATTCAGAACACACGTTATTGTGTTTTCTTTTAAGACAAGATATATTAATGTAGGTTTGTTTTTTAAAGTAAAATCTCAGTATTTAATTGCAGTGTTGTCAATTTGCAATAAATAAGTGGATTTGAGGTGGTAGTTTGGCAGCTCTCTCTAAAAGGTTCGCCATCACTGGACTATGTAAGTTAAATATCTAACTTATAGAAAAGAATGACAAAGAAAAGATCAATGGCTCCCAATACCTGGAGGTCTAGAGAAGATATGAACTGTAAAGGCTAGTGAAGGAGAGACTTTTAAACCTGGAACTCTAGATATTTCTTGTGTAATAGTGTCACACAACTGCCTATAATTACTGTACTAGAATTTTTCTAATTGCAGACTTAAGTGGCTAAATTTCATTGTAGGTAAATAAATTTTTAAATATATTTGAAACCACTATTTCAAGTGTAGGGGAAAATGAAGGGCCTACATTTCTGAACTTACACTGCTACATAAATTGCAGCAATATCTCTTTAAAGGGCTCAGATTTGATATTCTTGAAATAACAATAACCAATGACCTTCTGTATTAAGTAGCAGAGTCCTTCTCTTCTTAGGCCTAGAAAATCTGATCCATGCCACTAGCATCTGTTTCCTGCCTATTATATCTCCTCTAATTTTAACATGGACTCAGTAAATTTTGTTAGACAACAGCAAGTAACAATCATAATTCCTTGCTAATATTTTCTATAAACTTAAATTTTCTTTAGTTATCTCAAAATTTCTGAGGAATTTGTATATTCTGTAAAATAATCTGCAGTTAGAAAAAACACTTCCGTACGTATTAGTTTTGCATTTGACAACGAAGTCCTCTTCCTTCTCTTGTTTCCTTGGCTTGAGATAAAAATTATGCTGTGTAATGATTTTTAAAAATTACAGTAAAAAACAATGCCATTAATTCCCCTCCAAATACTCTGCTGTAGTTTGAAATTCACTTATCTCATCATTCTGGCCAATGTGTCTTTAATGCATGTGTTAAAAACTAAACATTCACTGCATTTTTATTAACCCTAAAGTACATGATGTACGGGGAATGAATGATGATGCTGTCTGGCATATAAGAGTCACTGATTATATATTTGTTACACATACAGGAAACGCGGACTGATCAGCTGGGGAAGCGTGACGAGCCTGGTGCTGTGCATGGAGACCCCGCCTCTATTTCTTCAGAAAGACACTCTGCGATCCAAAAGAGCTTTAAGGTGAGAGATTCCTCTCATTTTGCTCAGAGCAGCCTCATAGCTTTGCTCCTGCTCCCATCGATTTAGAAACCCACTACCTGAAAGTGTGCTTTGTTTAGTTGGAGGAGTACTGCTTAGCCTGGTGCTGCCGGCATGGCTAGTATTCAGAAATGTAGAAAATTTGACACCTGAGTGTCTAGCCATTCCACTCCAGTCTTTTGCTTGCTCTGGGTGGGCCCCTTTGTGCCACATCTAAACCTTCCTTCATGGCTTTCTGACCTGGAGTTCATTTACTTGCTTGGTGCCTATCATTATGTTTGAGCCTTTGTATTTCTGTAGTAGAGTCAAAGGAGAAAGAATATATCTCATACCTTGATGAAAAAACAAATCCTGCTGCTGTAGGCACTCAGCATAGCATATCTGAGGGCCAGAGAAGTCCATTTCCGGTATCTACGGTCATTTTTGCTTTGTGATGCTTGTGCACCCAAATGGCTGCCCCTCCCGGACTAATTCTTTTCAAGGTTACTTCAGCCTCTGCTTACACTTTTGCACTCAGTATCCAAAAGGAAGAAACTTGTGGTGTCAATCTTTTTTTTAATTATTTTGTTGTTCACAGTGCCTTTTAATTCTACTGAGATAAGTGACTATCATCTTATCGTGCATTATATTGACAGAAAATCAACATAAGCATTTGGTACAGAAAATAAAACTGTCAATTTTTACAAAAGGAAACAAAGATTCTTTCAAGAAAAGTAATTTGAGAATGTAGGTGTTTCTGTACCCTGTCCTACTCAAGAGTGCCTGCTCTACAGTGAGAAATGAATCCACTACTCCCTGCAGCGCTATTTGCCCAGTTCTTTGTATTAGATCATCATGGTGGTCCTCTGAGTGATATTTTTGTCTTTAAAAGATCATTTTTCAAAACAGTAACAATTTTGTGAAAAGACTTCCACCCTGATCTTGCAGGTCTCCTTGAGTGCTCCTTTCAACTTTGATGTAACTGTAGGAGTCACAGACTCTCTGGGCTGCTCCTGGGAAGACACTGCTAGCATTCATGTCACATGGCCTTTCTGATGAGCAACACCAGGCTTGTCCTCAGGGGCTTTGAGCTTAGTTAGCCTGATTCTCATAAAAGTCAAACACTAGGCTATCAGATGGCAGCGAGTTATTTTTTCCTGAAGCCGTTTGGAAAAGCCCGAGTCACCAGCGTAGAAATGCTACGTGACTCTGTTTCTCCTGTGGAGGCATCCGGCTAAATTTGTTTTTACCCTGTTGTTTCTTTCCTGGGTTTTTCTCTTTGACTCTCTAATCATGTAACGGCTCTATTAATCATCTGCTTTCCCTTCTCTTTTAACTGTCTTGAAAGCATCTGAAACAAAGAGGAAATATAAAGTCCCCTGGCTTTAACTTATTTAAGAACTCAAAAATATGAAAAATGAAGAACAAATGTCAAAATTTTAGAGATCTCTATTTTTCATTCAGTGCATCTTAATGTGTTGTTACTGGGACTCTGAATTTGTAAATAAAACATTTGTTTGGATAATGGTATTTAGAATCAAAGGTTATAAATTACCTTCTGGTCATAAATATCAAGCCCATAATCAGTATAGCTGTATTCCTTAATTACTCTGCCTTTACTGTCTGCCAAGGAATGCATTAAAGGATGTAGTAGACAGAGTGAACTGTAAACTCTATCTGGGATTCTAGGGAAACAGCCGTCGGAGTTTTCATTTGTGTTAAATGACATATTACTGCAGTGTGAGGTTTGAGGGAGGGGAAGGAAATGTAACTGCCAAAGAAGAGGGAAAGCCATTTGCGCAATGAGTGAAAGCAACTACTTTTAAGCTCTCTTCAAGTTTAACTCCTAATTGGAATATAATAAAACATTGATATTCTACCTCTCTATTTATAATCACATACATGTATAAAAGCATTTGTATGATAACTTGTTGTATTTTCAAATGGAAGTGTTTTACCCCAGTAAGAGAAAATATAAAACTCTGCACAGAATTTTAAAGCAGTAACTGTTGAGCTTGAAATTTTGAAGTATGTATTTGAACTTGAAAATTGTTTTCTATGCTTGAGCAGTACACTGTTTTCTATCATTTTGAAGCATGTGAATGTTCAAGCTGGAAGGATTCTGGAAATCATCTAGCCCAAAGATTTATTTTACAGATGAGTGAGTTAAAACAAAAATTATGAAAAGCATAAAGATGAATCCAGGGCATTTGTTTGATGAATCAATTGTTTCACCTTACTGCAGATACTAAAGATTAAGAGCAATTCTCCTAACCACCCCCAAAGAAAAAACCAAAGCCCAAGCAACACACAAACCACTACTGACAAAAGATAATAGTAGTTTGAATAAAATGAGAAAATAATGCAAGCTACATTCATTTAATTGAAAATCGTGTTACCCACGATAGATTGAAGTTAGACACTTGCCAGATTCTGCAGAGAAGGTGCTCAAAGAACACATCTTTCTTCATGTCAAATCTCTAATCACAATGATTTTTGAAGACAGTATTGTGTTGGAAGGTGGGGTTATTCCATCAAGCATCTAAATCTTGTTAATCTGGATTTATATGATAAGTGTGAGAAATTTTGAGATATAGATGATGTTTCATTCTATTTGCATGTTAATCATATTAGTAATAGAAAGGTTCACATACTATAATGTAATAATCAATGTAATGTATAATAAATAATTTTAGACTTGGTAGTATCAGCAAAATGATCATGACAATTTCAATGAATGTTTTTATTGATAGACTTCAAGTTAAATAATTTGTTAGAATGGCATTTCAGCATTGTTGCTGGTTTGAGAAAGCTGTGTGAGTCAACTGTAGAATGAGAAGTTCCTCATAATGGAGAAGCTAAAATAATGATGGTTATAGTACATAGTAAGCTTCAGTGTGAACTTGAATGAGGTGTATATGCTGATAGTATGATAAAGATGAAATGGAGATTATATTTTGTATATTATGTTTTATTTTTGCATCAAATGTTCTAGGAATTCAAATTTAAAAATCAAAAGTTTCATGAAGTTATAAGGCAGGCAGAATTTTACAAAGATGCTAGTTTTTGTGGTAGTAAAGAAAAAATAGTGACTTCAGCTATATTTTGGGTTAAATCCTGTTTAGCTATTTTTAACTTTGTAATAACGGACACGGGACTTGAAAGATCTGAGTTTCAGTTTTAAGT
>PVIR01004698.1:12610-76906 GCA_004026965.1 Petromus typicus
AAAAAAAAAAAAAAAAAAAAAAAAAAAAAAAAAAAAAAAAAAAAAAAAAAAAGAACAATTAAGAAGGATAAGTTCCGGAAGCAAGATTTTCTTTTCTTTACTTTTCTAGGTAAAGGGGGAATATTTAAAGTCACAAAGGAGAGTGAGGGCTAATTTTAAAATAGTCAAACTGGTGTTAGATACAGAAGGGCTCACACTTGTGAATTGGTGCCAGCCAGCCTAACTTGAGGAAAGCCTAGTGAGGACCTAATCCTGTCTAAACTGCACAGATATATTTTAATAACAAAAGACATAGGAAGTTAATCACCTGTGACCAAATTTGTTCACTAACTTCTGACTGCTGAAGAACATACACTGTATGGAATGCTCCTTTGCCGTAAGGCAGAGATAGTACTTACAGGTAATAGCGATAGTGTCCTCTTTGGAGTATTATGAATTTCTGGCTTATTTTGGTCCTGCTTATGCACAATGATGACAGTCTAAGATATGCACATATGAACACAACAAAAAGTGAGACAACCTGATGATTTACATTTATACTCCAGAATCAAATCGTCAGCATGAGCTAGGGTGAGGCGCAATTGGGTTTCAGTCTTTTCTCTTCCATTTTTGTAATATTGATCTAATTATTTTATTGTTTCATGAATCCATTTGCTTTGGGTAAAACAAGGTTACAGACGCAGCCATTTGACAAGGTGTGCATGTAACCACTTAGCATAGTTGTCAGCCTAAACCCCCTGTGGGGACCAGCTCATATCATGCCTGAGGGGTAAGTAATGGAGGTAGAAGCTTAAATGGAAGAAAGGAGGGAGCACGCGAGTGTGGAGAGGAGGAAAGGAACAGACATGAAAGAAAACAAGGAAGGAGGACAGGATAGACACAGTTAAGTTATTACAACGCAAACCTTTTTGTGTTTCAATTTGGAATCTCTGAAAACAAGCTACACATTGCATTAGTAGATGGCATATACACTAAGTTTTTGTTTTCCTAAATGCATTTTCTATAACACATGCCCAATGAATAGTGAAAGAGTTTCAGATATGCATTCCTGAAATTTACGGTGAATATGGAGGTTGGCCACTGTCACATCCTGTCCATCAGCTTCTTTTTAGAGCGTTTTAAATCAAATTCACTAGTAAAAGAAGCCAAGTAATTTATAATAGCCAGCTGAAATGTCAGTATAGACTGAAATTGAGATTTATTTCTGTACTGGTGCCAAAGCAACTGAAATATGGTGTCTTGGAAGTGTCATGTGCTATGTTAATGCTCTTAATGGTGGATCAGGATCAGGGAAACAGGTGCAGCGCAATGCTGCCAATTCATCCATATATGAAATGCAATTTAAGGAACTTTAGTTTTATTTTTAAACATACTTTACTTCAGTTTTTTCTTTGATGTTTTGCTGTTTCATTGACAAAATAAGAATGTAAATATCTTATTGTTGAAGAATGGCTCTCAAGAAAATCTCCTTTTTTAAACAAGTGTAGGAAACAAGAATTTATAAAACCACAAAATACTCCTGCTTTAAAATTTATTGTAAACTTACACAGTAGAGAAGCAATAATCTGTGAAAATATTTCCAACTCATATCACATAAATGCCACTTTTTTGAATGGATAAAGAACCCAAATCACTCAGAAAAAAAATTCCGAGTGCAAAAATAGAAAAGAAAAACCCCAGCAAAACAGGAAAAATGAAACAGATTAATTACTAACAGCAGTATTGATTAAAATTGTCACATTACTTCTCATTTTTCAAATTCACAAAGATCAATGATTTTTGGTTCACTACAGAGTCCATAGTTCCAAATGAATGAGACATAGTCATACCACAATGGTAGTCAAATTAGTATAATTTACAAAAAGCAAATTTGTCTATAGGTGTCAAAATTTGAAAAACGCACATCATCTTTAACCTGCTAACTTTTTATTTTTTATTTATTTATTTATTTATTTTTTGAGACAAGGTCTCACTTTGTGGTTCAGGCTGGCCCTGAGCTCAGCCTCCAACTCACATCACAGCAATCCTCCTGCCTCTGCCTCCCGAGTGCTGGGATTACAGGCGTGAGCCACGATGCCTGGCACTGTGATATGTGGTACTGGTTGCTGCTGGGTGTGAGTCTCCACTCCCAGTATTGTTATGTGGTTTCTGGGGATTGAACCTGGGTCCTTGTGCTTGCAAGACAGACACCGGAACCACTGAGCTAAACCTCCAGCCCCTAACCTTCTAATTCTTAGTTCTTTTTTCCCCAAGCATAGAGATCTACTTACACAGAGAAAAAAATGAACCATTCTCAAAGAAACTCACTGCAGAGGTTTTTGCAATAGCAAAGCATCCAGCCATATTCAGATGCCTATAAAACTAGATAAATTAATGATTCAGCTAAATAATAAAATCTACACAGTTTTTAAGAAAGATAAAGTAACTCTGTAGGCCCCAACAAGAAAAATGTTCAAAAAACACTACATAACAATTAACGTTCAGAAAAGTGTATACAATCTTATTTACCATTTTATAAAAATAAGGCATAGATAATTTTCTGTAAGGGGAGATTTTCTACAAAGCCATGTCACTTTCAGTGATTTGGTGGAATTTAGAAATATAGAATTTGTCATGTCTGTTACTATGTTATGGCAAAGGTACAAGATACAAAGGGAAAATTACATAGACAAAATCTGGCAGAAACAAAGCAAGTCCTCACCACGTGGATCTTTGCAGGCAATGTTGTCTCTTCCAGCAATAAAGTAAGCTAACACATAGCAAGTGTTACCTACCAGTGAAGCTCATGGGAAACTCAGCTCCAGGATCTTCTCTTGCAGGCTGGTTACATAATACTCCCAGCCTAGTGTGTAAATCCCTGGCTCAATTTACACCCTCTTACCCTTTTTTATGTTAGTAAAGTGTGCATTACTTACTTGAGAAACAGTAGGAAGAGGAAGAAATTTTTTAAATTATATTTTATTCAAGTGAAAATTTTCACCTTCAATATATTTGATTTTCTTTTTATTTGGTTTTGTTTTACTAAGATTTTGATTTTAGTTTTTATAATCATATTTATACTTCATAGAAATCAGGAATTCTGTGGGTAGATAACCAGCTCTTATGTATAAAGCACAATGGAGTAATGTTTCCTAATATTTCTTGTGCCATAGGGAACCTACAAAATCATACTGTGTCTACAGATACTAGGGTATCTTGTAAGTTTACTTGTAGATAAAAGAGCCAGCCTGAGAGCCCAGCCATGCCAGGCAAACCCTTGGGAAATAACCAGAGCTCATCCGAAGGACTTCTCTATGATGTTCTTTATTCACAGAGGTATTCCTTACACTTTAGGAAAATCTCTGATTTCATTTCTTGACTTTAAAGATTGCTCTCTGGTAAAATGACAGCACTCACTAAAATGAGCCATCCGGAGACTCTTTATGGGATTCCCAGACAGTAACGTGAGATGTGAGTGTTTTTTAGGGTGTTTCCAGAAGATAAGTATTTGAATCAGTAGCTTGAGTTTAGTAAGATAGCTCTCAGCATTGTGGGTAGACAGCAGCCAGACTGTTTAAGGACTCAATGGAATGAAGAGGCAGAGGAATATGTTCTTTCCATTTGCAGTAGGATGTCCATCTTCTGCTATTCCTCACTGGTGCTCCAGGTCTTATGTCGTAAGGCTTGTGCTGGTCCTTAAACTATTGGATCTGGTTCTCTGGCCTTTGGCATAGACTGTGTCTACTTCCCTGAGTTTATACATTTTTCCAGTTGTGGATGACAGGTGTTAGAAACTTATTGCATGAGTCAATCCTTCGTGACCATTTTTTTGTGTGTGTATCTTTACATAGCCTCTGTCTTCTGTTTCTCCAAAGAACTCTGACAAATACATTACTTTTCCTCCAACCTCACTTACACACTTTTCCTACCTAGTCTTCTGGTCAGGCTTTTATTTCCAAGAATGGTTTTTCCTTTCAAAACCATTTAATAATTTTTTTTTGAGGTTCCAGCTTAATTCAGACTACTTTGGATCCATTGAGCCATCCATGTAAAATTAATTTCTTCCATTTTTAACATCATTTATTTTTACCTCTCATGTAGTCCTTCTTGGATCTCCTTCGATCACTTGCCTACTCTTAATTTCCACTGGAATATATATCCATAACATTACAAGAGCCAATGAATTTCCCCACAAGCCTGCCAGATGCCAGACTCAGCCTACCTAACACCATGTTTAAGGTAGTAATTTGAAGAAACTCTGTTTTGTATTACCAGGGAGAAAAATAATTCTTTTTAATTCTTCTTTGGGATGTATGAATTTATGTCAGCTAATTTTAGTGTCAGCTTACTTAGGCTCTTTTTTGTAGTAGAAAGAAGGGCAGCTATAGTTTACAAAGATTTTATTTGTAGGGAACTATTTCTACTCTTTCTAGTTTATTCTACAAAGATGAGGATTTTTTTTTTTTTTAATAGTGTAGGAGTCCTGCTATCCTGTTCAGGCTTATTTTGAACTCCTGAAGTCAAAAGATCTTTTCAACTGTGAGGAGCTGAAACTTCAAGTAAAAACTGAGTGGAAAAAAAGGCTAATTGGTATATGTAGACAGAAAACATTAGCTGACAAAGACTTTTAATGTATACTAAGAACACAGAGCTTTTCGCCTTTTATTATGAAAATATTCACAGATTTGTAGTAGGTTATTCACTTTCTCGCTGCTTTGACAAAGTACCCAATAACTCCTGTAACTTTTAATACAGAGGTTTATATTGCTCTTTGTTTCCAGCACTGGCTAACTCCAAGGCAGGAATGACTTGGTAGAAGGCACAGTAGAGGGCAGCTACTCACCTCGAGGCAGCCAGGAAGCAGAAAGGAAGCTCTCTCATGATCCAATCACCTTAAAACATATGAGACGTTGAGGAAATGATTTAGATCTAAACCATGACATTGCCCCTGGCCCTCAAAAAGGTAATGTCTATCTCATTATGCAAAATGCATTTGCTTCTTTTCTAAGAGTCAGCAGACTTCAAAGTTATATCATTGCTGAAAAGACCGAGTCCAGAGTCTCTTCTGAGACTCAAAACAAACTCATAACTGTGTGCCGCTATCAAAAATTTAAAAAGGAAGTTTAATACTTCCAGTATAAAGTGGTGCAATAAATATTCCCATTCCAAAATGGAGTTAGTGTGTAGAAAGGAATCAGAATGGTCAAGATCAAAGCCAGCAGGGCGAACATTACATTGCAGAGCTGTGGAGTCCCCAGGGCAGGTTGTGATGATGTAAGAGTTCCAAAGGACTTGGGCTGCTCTAGCCTCTACGGCTTGCCATTTGTAGCCCACAGGGTCTCTGTTAGTCTGGCTCCACTCACTGAGGTTTTCATTTGCGAATGTTCCACAGTCCTATCTCCAAATTCCTGAGGTCTTCATTGCACCTTCAGTTTGATTCTCATAACCTTCCACATTGTCCTCATTGGTGCACACTGCTTGGCTTCACAGGCCACCTTCCATAATCTCTGTAGAAGCCTCTGTGCATGTGGAGTTCTTGAATTCCTCATTCTTGTAAAAGCAGAATTACATGGATAATATCAAGATGCACCATGAGCTCAGCCAACATTGGATCATGTTTGTAGAGGCCTTTGAGTCTCTGGATGGCTGACCACTGTGAAACAAATCTTGCAGAGCCAGTTATTTAGATTGTCCTCAGAAGATGCCAGGGACTTTACTCTCAAATGAAAACTTTATAGTTTTGCACTTTGAGCCTGCAAACTATGTTGTCTTGAGAATATCTGAGACCATTAAGCCACCTTTCCTGTTGGCCTGATATAAAGTACTTGGCTTCTTTTAAATGCAACTCTTTTCAGCAACCATGCTCTCTGTAGCTTCAATTTTTCAAGTATTTCCTTTCTGGATGAATTGCAAGTTTATAAATCATTTAGCTCTGTTCTTCCCCCAGCCCCCTCCTGATTCTCATTCTAGTTTTTCTAAAAGCAGCTGTACTAGTGATGCTATATTCTGAACATTCAACTGTTTTGAAGTTTCCTCTGCCAGGTTAGTCTATTGCCTCTTTTCCAAGTCCCCCATAATTTTTCTTTTCTTGAAACAGGGTCCTGCTTTGTAGTTCAGGCTGGCCCTGAGCTCACTATGTAGCCCAAGCTAGCCTTGAACTCAGCAGTCCTAGTGCCTTCGCCTCCTGAGTGCTGGGATTATAAGTATGAGCCACAACACCTAGCATTGTGGTGTTTGATACTGATTGTTGGGATTATAGGCATAAGCCACTATGCCTGATATTATATGTGGTTACAGGGTACTGAACTCAGGACCTTGTGCTTGTGAGGCAGACACTGGAACCACTGTGCTAAATCCCCAGCCCAGTCTCCCATAATCTTGAGACATGAAGACAAATTTTCTGCCAGAGTGTTATACACATGGCCTCCTGTCCAACTGCCAATAGAGTCTTTATTCCCAGCATGAACCTTCCGAGCCTGGCCTTTATAATTTCCATTTTTCTCTGCATTCTAGTCTTCTGAGCTATTCCAAATATAGTACATCAAGCACTACACACAATATTCTAGCCCAAAGGTTTCTGAACAACATATAGTTAGAGTGCCACTCCTGGTGCCGAAATCTGTATTAGTCATGTTTTTGTTAGTGGAACAAATACTTGATAATTACAATTTTTGTTTGTTTGTTTGTTTTTTAGGTTTTTTGGGGCAGGGTCTCACTTTGTAGTTCAGGCTGGCCCAGAGCTCAGCCTCAAACTCACATCATAGCAATCCTCCTGCCTCTGCCTCCCCAGTGCTGAGATTACAGTTGTGAGCCATCACACCCGGCACTGTAGTATGTGGTACTGGTTGCTGCTGGGCGTGAGTTTCCACACCCAGTATTGTATGTGGTTACTGGGGAATCGAACTTGGGTCCTTGCGCTTGCAAGACAGGTGCTGGAACCACTGAGCTAACTCCCCAGCCCCAATAATTACAATTTAAAAAGGAGAAATTTTTGGCTCAGTTTCCAGTGGGCTCAGTCCAAAGTTGTCTGATTTGCAGGCAAAAGGGAAGAAGATAGGCATTCATCCTATGGTAGTCAGGAATCAGAAAGAGAAAAGCTAGACAGGAACACACTCTTCTAAGTCACATTCACTCATTGACCTATCTCCAGTCAGAGCCCTCTTGTGAATAGCAAGCCGGGTGTAATGCCTCTATAACCTAGTCACCTTTCATAACCACCAGTCTGGCTGACTCAGTGATTTTTAGATCCAACATTAGATGTAAGAAGACAGTGCACTGGACTGCTGCCATTTTGTTTAGGTTTAGATCTTTAAAAAGCCCCATCCCCAGTCTCATATGTTCAGTGATGAAGATTTTGGAAAGTGATTGGAACATGGGGGCACTATCCTTAATGTATTAGTCCAGTGACGAGTTTGTAGCTGAATGTGCTGTTCGGAGGTGGAGCCTTGTTGGAGGAGGTGGCTCACTGCCAGGTGTGTGTGTGTATGTGTGTGTGCATGTATGTGAAACTTGCAAGAGTGTATTCTGATCTGTGGCCTTTTTTTTTCTTTGCTTCCTCCCTGCCATGGGTTGAGTAATCTCTTCTGCTATCTCTTTCCCTCATGCTAGTTTTGTTTTGATCCCAGTCAACTATGGCCTGAAACAGTGAACCAAAATAAGCAATGGTCTTTTATGTTTCAAGTGTTGGACATTTTGTCCCACTGACAAGAAAGTGAATAATACACACTTCGTTTCTGCAATGACAAACCTGGGTGAATCCTTAAACTCCCTTTTCCTATAACTGATTAATGGTTCTACATCTTTGATCAATCCTGACATATAATAAACAACACCTACTTGCTCACCACTTGAACTCAGTAATCACCTATAATTTGCCTTGTTTACTTTGCTATTTACTGAGCTAATTGTTATTTTTTGGATGTTTTAAAACAAGCTGTAGAAATCATGACACTCCGCGCCTAAGTACTATAGCATCCATTTTCAATCATATTATATTGAAATCAAAGTGCCATTAATTATAATTTCTGCACATGGAGTACCCAGACTATACATAATTTTTAAAAAGCATGCCTAATGTGTGTTATATCTTTCTATCACCAATCAAGATTCGCGTGCATACTGGGCCATGCCAGTTTAGTTTAATTTAACACAATCCTCTCCCATGTTTGCTTTTTCAATGGCCCTGGCTTTACTTTTATTAATAACAATTGTATTCCACATTATTAATTTATTATTTCTTCATGAGGTCATTCAACTTCCCTATCTTTGCTGTGTAGTGAAAATTAGATGTAAGGCTTTATTTTCTTCAGGTTAAATATTTTTTTTTGCCAGGATTGATTGAAGTGAAAACTGTTTTATATCACATCTTATGTCACCTAATGTCATGTGATTCCCTGTTAATGATTCTGTGCTTGCTTCTTATTTAATGTAGTCTTTCACAATTAAGCAATTTTGGGGATGATGCTTCTTTACTATGTAAAAACCCTTTACATCTTCTATTTATTACTTTTTTAGTCCATCACTCCTTTCTTGATTCAATTATTTCTTGGAGAATCACAAAATAGTGATTTTCTTATTTTTCTGATGCTTCTTAATTTGCATCTTGAGAAAAAGCTCTCTTTTCTTCTTATTGAAAGACATGAGCACTTAAAAATATCTTTTACTATTGATTGAAATTAGCCCTAGAGTGAACAGCGGTAATTTGTTGTCGAAGAATTAGAGCTTTGATCTTCCCATACACAGTGGGTGAGGTGTGAAATCTGGGAAGGAAACAGGCATAAATTTTAAAGTTTTCACCTGGTAGTTGAATTTTTAAGCATTATAGAACTGTAAGATATTTTTGTATGGTAGATATATTGTATAAATTTTCAATGAGATTCTTATAAATAAGATTTTTTGATATTATAGGTCTTTGCATCATAATTGTTACTATCATAAATTCTGTGATGAGAGTCAATCCAATGCCAAGAAATATATCTAGTTTCTTGATGGGAGAAAATGGGACAATATAAAGTATTTCAGATTTCCTTTTGAAATGTGTTCATTGACTCTTAAAGAAGTGAATGGACTTTTTATTTTCTTCAGACAAGGTACTTTGAATATTCTAATAATTATTGTATTGTGTATCACTATTAACATGTATACTTGTTTGCATAAAATTCAAGACTCAATAAATATTTCTGTAATCATGTAGGAAACATTAGGGCTAACTGATTATTTTAAAAACTAAACCTGAAGAGGGATTTATTAAGTCAATAAAAATAAGTAGAAGATTTCAAAAGGAGAATTGCATTTAGAGACAATTAGATCTTTTATCTGTGTGTAAGTTCATATTTTTTTTAAAAAAATTGGGATACTGTGCTGTTGCAAGTATGGAAACTGTTGTAGAAAAATGGAGAATATAGAAGAATTGGATGAAGTAAGAGATTCATTTGCTAGGGACAGTTTCTAGAAGTAAAAACAAAAAACTCATGGCTCTCTGTCTTAGCTCATTTCTGCTATTATATAAAAAAAATTAGAGTAGGTAAATTTTTAGTCACTATAATTTATTTCTTCTTATTCCAGTAGCTAGTGTTTCAAAGATCAAGGAACTGGCAGATTTTCTGTCTGGTGAGAGAGGCTGTCTGCCCCCACTATGGAATCTTGTTGCATCTTCACATCACAGAAGGGGAGAAATATCTTTTTTTTAGAAGAAATGTTAGAAGCAGATCACTCTCTGAAGACCCTTGTACAAGCACATTCATTTCCTTTTCCTAGTCACAAAGGTCTTGTCCATTTTCCATGGATGTGACAAATAGCTCATACGCCTCAAGTTAAGGAAGAAAAATTATTTTGGTCCCTAGCTTCAGAGGTTTTAGTCCATGGTCAGCTAAATCCTTTGCTTCTTGGTCTGTGGTGAGGTAGAAACATCATGGAAGACGGGCATGGTGGAGGAAATCTGTTACCTCAGGGCTACTAGGAAACAGACACAGAGAGCAGGAAGCCTGCAAGAAAGACCTGGGGACAAGGTATTGCCTCAAAGTCTTGTTCCCCATGACCCACTTTCTCAGCCCCAATCAGGTAAAGGACTTATCAGTGGGTTAATCCAAAGCTCCGTGATGCAAATAACTTCCCCAACACCAGTCAACTGACAACGATGTCTTGCACACAATGATGTTTTGAGGGGCGTTCCAAATCCCAACTACAGAGACATCATATCTAATCAGCCCTCAAAAGCTATGCTACCTGAAGCACCTTGGATTTTAGGGATATATTTATTGAAATCATAGCATAAATTTTGAGGTCAGTGTTAGAGGCCATCTCTCCTCACTATGACCTCCAGTTGTGATATATGGAAGACTTTAAGAAGCATTTTATGTAATTTCATGTCTCAAATTCTTTCACAGCACTTAGGATAAAGAAAACCCAAAGATAAGTGACAAGCTAAAAATGGATCTCCAAAATATGCTAGTGAGTATTGTAAAACCAATCACTCCATAATGAAATATTTGCAACTTATATTATTGGAGGGACCATGCCCAACATATGTGAAATATATTTTATTCTAAAACTAGTGTTCAGAGACAAAATAGTCATGTTGAAAACTAGCAAATTTAATGCTGTTAGAAAAATTGTGGGAAGAAAGCTAGATCAGAAAGTTATATCCTAGTGGCAAAATCAAAAAGATAATTAAAAAGAAATATACTTGGATTGTTAAGCACAAGAAGGAATAGAATTTTTATGACAAAAACAGAAAACTATTGTAACAACCAAGCAACATTTCTAGAAACAAAAAAAGGTAAGTAAAATTAATTAATATATGGATTAAGTAACAGACTATAGACAGTCAAGGAAATCAGAGTTAATACAGTGAAATATGGAGATAAAAATTATAAAAAAGAAGTTACAGAAAGGTGTTAATTATGTGCTTAATAAAAATCTGGAAAATGAAAAAGGGTAGATGAACTATTTAAAAATACCAAGCCTCATGATTTTTCCCAAACTAAAGAAAAACACACTTTCATTCAAACTGTTCATACAAATTACCTAGTTATTTCTCATATTTCTTTAATATATGTGACAAAAGAAATATATATTGCATGTCTGTCTTTGCATTCGTGCTTCTGAAATGCTTGTAATTGTCTGGGTTCTAATAATGAGATATTTAAAAATACATGTTTCAACCTTACTGGAGCTTGTGCTAACACGGTGACTGTCTGATAGGGCGAGAGACATTCTAATCATGTGATTAGAAGTTGGAACTCTCAGTCCCACCCTCTCCAGGGGATTAGAAATTGGGTTCCATCATCAATGGCCAATGATGTAATCAGTCATGCTTACACAGTGGAGCCCCCATAAAAGCCCTAAACAGCGAGGTTCAAAGATTGTGAAGTTCCCGAATTTACCCACATGCAAGAGGGTGGCATAGTCAAATGTTATGGGAACTGAAGCTCCTGTTCCTAGGACCTTCGTAGCCCTTGCTCTGTGTACCGCCTCATCTAGTTATTTATGGTATTTTTTATAACATCCTTTATAAAGTAGTGATAGTAAAATGTTTCTCTGAGTGCTGTGAGCCATGGTAACCAATTATTAAAGCTGGGTACAGGATTGTAAGAACTCTTAATCTTTTCCAAGTGTGGGTAATTTAAGACCCATTACTTGTTATTGGTGTCTCAAGTGTATAAATTTTTATGGGACTGAACCCTTAAGAGGTGGAGATGGTGCTAATTGTGCCTAGTGATAAAATCTAACTGAATTATTGGACACTGCATTAGTCAACTTCCTTGTTCCTGAGGCACAGCACTAGATATCAACTTAAGAAAGATTTCATTTGGCTTAAGGTTACATGGGATTTGGTCCATGGTCACTAGTCTTTGGCAAAAATATCATGGTGGATGGGTGTGGTGGAGCAAAAACACTCAATTCATAGTGGTCAGGAGTCAGAGTAGAAGAACAGCACCAGAGGAGAGAGGAACCGTATGTATGGTGACATATACAGGACATAATAATCCAACATCATACTTCCATTACTCACCCACATACACCTAACAGTCTGGTTTATTAATATGCTAGAAGTTTAATTCAATCAAGTGGACAAATCTAGATTATGAGTCACAGATTTTCCTTTGGTGTCTGCGGAGTAGTGAAGAATTGCTTGGATGACTTTTATAACTGTTGACAGAGATCCTGAGTCTAGAAACTTTTTCCTATTCAATCTTTCAGGAGTTTTATACTGCTCATAAATAACATTTAAGTTACTTAGCAAGCTAGATATCCACTCTACCCTCTTTGACCTTCATTTATTGTCATACCCAACCTCACCAAATATCTAATAGTTAATCCCCAACCAATTTATCTTATCTTCATTATCTGTGTCCATATTGACTAGAATTATTTTTCCCTTACTGTTATCTCTCATCTGCTGTGCTTAGCATCATCTGCCTGTTCTGACTTTAGTTACTACTCCTTGAATGCTAATTTCTTTCTGCACACTACCTACCCCTGCATTCCCCAAAGCAGAGTATGTATCATTCTTTTCAGGTCATCATAACCCTTGCTAATTTGTGGTTGGAGAGGAACATTTTCACTTTAAAACTTAAGAGTGAATGTGTATGGCTTGTGTCTAGTTGTTCTCCTAAAACCTTGTGTGGCCACAAGTGGGGATTTTTTAGAGGTAGCTGGATCTAGAGCGTGTGACTGGAATTGATTCTTGGTGCAATATTAGGCTCAAAGACACTGGGATTGGGTGTGAGGGCTTCCTACCCTAAGTAGCCTGGATAAGACAAAAGGAGCAGATATATGCTTTTAAGACCTCTTGTTGCCTTTCTACCTTGTATCTGCCATGAAGTATTTGTTTCCCCTCTGTGATGCTTGTCTACCTTGTGCCGCCCTGCTTTAGAGCTATCTGATCATGGACTAAAACCCCTACAGACTCTGAGCTACATAATCCTCTCCTCCCTTAATTTGTTGGTGTTGGATATTTAGTCTCAGCAATGACAGAATGAGATAAAGGAAAATGCCTGGGTATTGTGGTTTCCTGAGCTGACTTAAATGGAGTGTGAAGAATGCCATAGGTGTGTAAGAGAGTTAGATTACTAAGGTATTGAATAAATTATGCACATAGGATATTGTTATCTAGAATTACAGAAAGAAGATGGCTGTGACTCAGTGTCCAAGTCCTTGACAATAGTGAAATAGTGATTAAGTAGATTCTCTGAAGAAGATAGTCTCTATAGGTTAATCGCTTTTTAAATTTTTTTGGAAGACATAATGGTTGATCATGATAATCATTAATAAAGAAGTGATCAGTTTCTTCCTGTCACCAAAGGCTTCATGTAGTATTTGTGCAAAATGACTACTATAAAGTCAACTATAAATGACAGGCATCAGTGTGGAAAGCTACATATAATTCAAAGGATGAAGATGCAGGAGACATCTGTGAAAAAGGTGATAGTAGCACATATTTTTGTCCCATCAGTTCATGTTAGCCAAATTATAATGCTGTATTTCCTTGAAAGGCATAACATAATAGTTGGTATAATAAGTCTGAGTACCTTCCAAGTTATTTAACAAGAGTTTAGCAATAGCTCATAGATACAGTGGAGTTAGAAAAATTGTCCTGAAGGAGAATTGCCAACACTTTCCCTCAGGCTATATAGCAAGTGCATTTTCAGATTTTTAGGTTCTTTTTCTTACTGTTTTTTGAAATTATAAGTCAGGTTACAGTGTCAGATTTTTGTCCAGTCCTCCCTTTGAGACAACAACAGTTATTCTTTCTGAAGAGTAGCCTGACATTTTGATCATGTTTCTGATCAGAGAAGGGATGAGAGGCAGCCACTTATATCAGGTGGCTTGGAAGGAAGACATTCACAGTCTTCAGATGGAATTAGTTCCGGGGCTGTGTCAGGAGACCTGAAGCCTGCTGAGTCGGAAGTAATTGTTGCTCACTAAGACTTTCTGGTTCTTTGGGTGATAGATATCGACAGGCAGGAAAAGTCTTGTCAAGAATTTCCTTCCTGATTTATAGAGATCCCACACAGTGCCTAGCCATTCCTATGTGTGCTTTACAGAGGTGATGTATTTCTACTTGAGAGTCTGCTTCCCTTGTGTGCACAATGGTGTCACTTTCTCCCCCGTGATCAATGTGTCCGAAGCCCTGAGCAAAGACCGATGATGTGCTCTGAGGAGGCTGCTCATAAACAATCCTCTAGAATCAAAGCACAGCACACAGGAGAGCTTCCGGGAGATGGGGGACGTCTGGGGGATTCAGTCCCTCCAATCTGCTTTACCTCACACCGGAGGGCAAGTGAAATGAGGAGCAAATGAAGTATCACAGGGTGGTGTTTTCACTTTTTAATTACCAAGACAACATCTTTTTAAATATTCAGCAGAATGCTCCATTAGTTTCCATTGAACAGCATGATGAAACCCAGATAACACCATGTGATGTACTCAAATGGACAAAAGCTCCAAACTGGATCCAGAATTATTGTACTTTTTTGATTCACCAATATTTTAGAAGTAAATTTGTGTCAGGCAAAAAATAAAATTAACACTATAGCATGCATAAATTTTAAAATTTCTCAACAATACATATATGTTTAAACAAATAAGAAAATAGGATATAAATATTCCATGCCTTAAACCAGACTTTCAAGAAAGTTATAGAAATTTTATTCCTATACTGGGACTACATAAAAAGAAAAAAAACACAAGGAATTCAGTATATTTGCACATGCAAATATATCTAACCTGAGTGATCCCATAGACTATTTTGGAGAAGATGAATACACAGTTACATGTATAACTTTGTCCAACTAGTGGAAGTTTCCAGGTGCAGAAATTGTCTCTGACTTTGCAAGCATCCTTCAGTTTATATATGCTAAAAATGATGTGTAAATTACAAAGTCTGGTCATCTTTGATTGCTAAATCATATGTCAGTGGTAGCTATTGTTGCTTTAGTGCTTGGTGTGTTTTGTGAATACTCTAGTGATGCCTCCCAATGGATTCAGCAGTATGCCCACATTTGGAAGTCAGGGTCAGAAAATTCAGTTCCTCCATAAGCTCAGGCGATATTTTCCATTGGGCCAGTCACTCTATGTGCTGTTGGACCTGAATTTTCCCTTTGAATTACTTGTTCTGCAGAGTCTTCTTCCTTAGCACAGATGCCTTCCCTGAGATTGTTCTCCATAAGGGTTTTCAGTCCTAACCTAGCAGCAAAAATGAGAGTCAAGTAAATTTACATATTGTGAATTTTCTCAAGAAATTGACTCTGTAGGCATTTCCCTCAAAAATAGGTCTCTTTGGTCCTTGTGGAGATTTTCTTACCTATTCCCAAGGAGCTATTATGACCAAGAAATCAGGCCAAAGTCACAGAGAAGGGAGAATTCAGTCATTCTGTGTATTTCCTATTGGCCATGAAGTAGAATGGACCTTTAGTATGAAAACACACTTCTAAGTGTCTTTTCGGACTTTACATGATGGTCTAGCAGTAGCTGAGCTATTTCCTTTTTCTTCCTTTTATTTCAGTACCGGTAGCAAGGATCATTCGTTGGAGATGTTAATTTGTATTTTGTTCTCACTGCTCTGTGTTGCTCTGTCTCATCTTGTGGCCATCTCACTTTCCGTCTCATTTTCCTCCTGGCCTTTTCTTGATCTTTCCTCCCTATTGACTTTAACTTCATTAATCAATGAGAATGTATGAGCATATTTGAAATCATAGCCTTTACTGACTGAACATAAACGTTGGCCAGGGGATTTTTTAGACAGTGGTAATTGAGGTAAATATTAATGGATGAGTAGAATTTCACTAAGTAGGAAAAGCATAAACACTTCTAAAAACAGGAAGTATTCTAAGGAAAGGTGCAGAAATGTGACATCTTAAAGCTTCTTCAGAATCAGCAATTCATGTAGAGTAGTACTATGGTTTTCTAAACTAGACGACATTAACTTTGCAAAAGATGAAAGACATATGAAAACACCAGATAATGGGTAGTACATTCTTGTAAGAATTGGTATGCTGTTGTGCAAAAGCTTTTTTTTTTTTTAATGTAGATTCCACCTAAAGCCTTTGCACTAAATTCTACCTCCAGCCCTTTTTATTTATTTTGAGTCTTGCAAAGTTGCTAAGTTGCCTATGACAAACTCAAATTTAATCTTCCTGCCTCAGTCTTCCAGAGTGCTAGGACTGCAGTCATGTTCCACCATACCTAGCTAAAACAACTGAGTTTCAAGTAGGTGGATAATAAGCCCCATTCATATTTAATTATTTATTCATTCATATATGGAGTACTTAGCTCTTTTCATGTACTACCCTGGGTGCATGAATCTGACAGTAAACTATAAGAGCAATGTTCTTGCTAATATTCAAAAATGGAAGGAAAAACTTTGTAAACATAAACAAATGGGTCATAGTATTGGCTAATAGGTTCTAGAAGTCAAAATAAAGAGTGGCAAAGCACAAGAAATGTGGAGGAATATTTCATTAGAGAGGATGATTAAAGAAAGTCTTTCTGGAAAAAAAATGAGAGCGAAAACCACAGCAGATTGATATATACGAGCAGTTTTGGCAGGGGCAGAAGTCCTAAGGTTAGGGCATGCTTGGCAGTATTCAGCATTGAATAAGAGTAAGGGCAAGGGATTGTGTCAGAGAAATCCAAGAGGCAAATAATATGGAGCTGGTAGTCCATGGAAGATAGTGTGACTTCTATTTTAACTATACTGGGAAACACCAGAGAGCTTTGAACAAGGCTGTGCCATCTAGAGTGATGCGTTTATAAGGTAAACTCTGGTACTGTGAACTTATGCTAGAAGGAGTAAGACTGGAAACTGGGCTTGTAATTAGAATGGCAATGCAGTAGTCCAGGCCATGCAGGAAGTAGGGTGTGGATAACACCCAGAGGTGGGGTTGGGATCAGGCAGAAAAAAGCTTTTTTAGTAAAACTGTTGAGGAGAATTCATTGTATATCTGTGTACCTATGTGTAGGCAGCAGGGACCCAAGTGGCACAAGAAAAGAGTAAATTAAACTGCTGCTTATGGCTTTGAATCGTCAGTATTTTCACTCAGCATTCATCTCTGCAGTCTGAGAAATCCCCGCCCCCTCCTCCGGGGGTTTAGAAACCGTGTCACAGACTACAGGAGCAAGCACACTTCCTTTGTCAAAAAGAAAATGGATGCAACATCCTATTTGTCTCAGCCACTGCGCTAGTCAGAGGTGTTCTCAGCATTCAGCTGCAGCAAATGTCTTTCCTCCTAGACGATCCTACTGTAGAGCTGTTTTGTTGACAACTCTCTCAATTCTTCTTGGAAGTAGCTGTGCTAGACATAAAAAGCAGCACACAGTTGCAGTGCCCCGTATTTCCGTCCTTTCTCCCTTCTCCCTTCCTTCCCTCCCCTTCTTTCCTCTTTTCTACTCTTCCTCCCTCCCTTTGCTCCCTTCTCTCCTTTCTTTACAAGGGTAGGAACTGAAAACTGGGCCTTTTTCATGCTAAACGATTGCTCTACCACTGAGCTACACTCTCAACCTAGGGATTTGATTACTTTTTTGGGTAACAACTTCTTTATTCTTTTAAAAATGAAGTTTTGTTAGTACATATGTATAGTACCTAATGATTATATTCATTGTGGAGTGTTGGTATCGGTATATAATATATCATAATTCTTTTAACTCTCTTTTCATTTCCCTCTTCCCTATACCTTTGTCTCTTTTTGTAGGATCCACATCATGTACTTTTAGCTTCATGGAGAAAAAATTTAAAGTGACAAGTTTACAAAGCAAATATATTGGTAACTATGTACTACAGCTAAATTTCCATATGTTTAGCTCATCTGATAAGAATGGGTAGCATTACATATTTCAATGCCAAATAATGTGTAAAAAAATAGCGCACATCTTACTAACTCCTAACAATGCCAATTGAAGGCGTACATATATAGCACTAACTTAATAAAGGTACTAAGAAAAATGTCCAGAAGTAGAAAAGAGGATGAGCTAGACAGGAGAGGCCCCTCAGCAGGAGCATTCATCAAGTGTTCTCATGTAGCTGCTTTAAAGATCATCTTACTCTTCTGGTCCTCTGGGCTTGCCTTCATTTCCGTTTTTCAACTCTAAGGCCAGTGCCTTTGATTAGCACACTTGAAACCAGAATCATAGGTCAAAGGGCTTCCGGAAGATGTACTCCTTGGCTGCTCCTTTTATGATGCAGTAGAAATCTAAAAAGAGGGAGCACATACTGCCTAAGTGACAATAAACCACAAAGCGTGAGCATTTCTTTCCTTTTTTTCATGGTCATGTTGACATTATATCCTGAATTGGACCTGCAGAATACTCCTGCCCATTTCTCTATTGGTTTATAGTTCTTTTTATTTGCAAAATGTACTTAAGTGTTCAGAGATGAGCCTTTTACCAGCCGTAGGTTTTGCAAAAACCTTTTCACTACTCTGAGCTTTACCTTTTGTCTTGTAATACATTTTTTTTTTCCTGGTCAATACAAGTTCTTAATTTTATGTAAAACATTTTACCAGTTATTTTCATTTGACCAACATGTGCAATTGGGTCAAGCCTTTGTTTACTATGTAGCCAGTTAACTTTTTAGAAAATTTTATTCCAGCTCAGGTATTCTCCTATAAGTAATAATTTATTATGCCATTTTTCTCCTTTTTTCCCAATTAGTTTGATATTATTAAGTATTATGGTTTACAGCTATTATTGTGGTTACCTCAGTCTACAGTACCTCCTTGACTTATCAATTCTAACAGAAAAGAAGTTTGACCTTTCCTTAAGTGTATAAAAATCTTAAAATATTTAGCATCATCTGTTACCTTCTTACGCTTAAATAGGTGTCATGTATTATAAATTTAAAACACAGAAAATACTTCATTTTATCAATATTCTTTATATTTAGCTATATATTTTAATCATGCTTTCCTTTGTTCTTGATTTCCAATTGCATCTCAATTCAACCAATATTATTTTTCTTTACCAATCCAATTGAATCTAATTTTTTTCTTAATGTAGCTTCCTGTGAGTGAATTCTTTCAGGATTTCTTTGTCTGGATATGCATTTATTTCCAATCTTCATTTTAAAGTTAATTTTGGTATGTAATTAAGGTCTGTATTTCCTTTCAGCAGCTTGAAGTTTTCATTGTACAATGGTCTGGCTTCCATTGTTGAGAAGTGATTATGTGTGTGTGTGTGTGTGTGTGTGTGTGTGTGTGTGTGTGTGTGTGTGTGTGTGTGTATATATATATATATATATGTCTCCTTACCACTCTTTTGAAGGGAATGTGCCTTATTTTTTTCTATGTCTGTTGTTTAAACTTTGTTTAAGGTTTTTCTCTTGAGTCATTTTACTGAAGTGTGCCTGAAAATGAGTGTTATGTGCCTGTATTTCTATTTATACTTCTTATCACTTGTGGTGCACATCAACATCTATAGATCAAATAAGCTCAATGTGTTGTCTGTGTGACATTGTGAGACTGTGAAAATGTCAGCTGAGAGTGAGCAGAGAGTTCTGCCTCTGACCTGCCTCTCCTCTCTGGCCTCCTCTGGGATGTCCTAGTTCTTCCGGAGCAAAGTGGCTCCAGGGTGCCTCACTGGATCGCTTCCCCCCCCCCTCCGCCCAGCACTGTTCTTGCCCTTACAGTTCTTCATTGTTTTATCTCTCTGAAAGGAATACAGAATAAAAATCAATATAGTCTATTAATAACTCACTGTGGTACTTTGAAATAAATTATATTTGGTCTTTTAGAAAGAACATAAATAAATCATAAGTTGTTTTTCTTTAAATGTTTCATAGACACATATTATTATGATATAATGCTTTCCTTTCAATATATAGTTTTAACTGTATAACTAGGTTGTGACTAAAAAAAAAATTCTGAGAGTGGATAATTATTTCCTTTTGAATTTCTTTCTGCATTATTTCCAAATTACTTCCAGCAATTTCACTAAGTCCTACTTTTAGTGGAAGTATATTTTTCCTAGTAGCCTATAGAAGTGTCCTTTCTTAGTCTGGAGTCTAATAAATCTTCAATTCAACTCAGTATTCACATGTAGGTTATGTATAGTAAGTCATGGGAATAATTTTTGAAGAGATGTTTTGCAAAATTTGTACTTTTGGCATATCTTTAGAAATTCACTTCTCACATGTAGTTTACATGAATCATTTACATAATATATGAATAGTTTGTGTTATCTCTATATCAAGGCTTATCTAACTGTATGTCTCAATAAACCACAGAGGACTGCAGTGCTCTCATGGGTCACTGCTGTCTGGAGCTGTAGTGGTCACAAGTGCATCCTCCGTTTGTGCATTCACACTGGAGAGCAATTTTTCCAGTTCTATTGTATTTTCTCAACAAATTAGAATAAAATGACCCATGATTAAATAGGATTCTAATATGATCTAAAGCTTAATGATGTAGGTCTCTGTATTAAATTGACCTACAAGAAACACTATGTCTGGCTGAACTGCATTGGGAGACACTGCCTGTGTCATTTATTCCCAAGGGAGAATCATTTCATATAACTGCACAAAGTATTAAGTGCTTATTAGTTTCTAAAGTTTTTTTTTTTCCTTTCAAAGTGATACAGCATGATGCCTCAGGAAAGCTAAAATCTCTTCACTAAATGCTTAAAAATAATGACAGTTCATATTTTTACTCAGGGCTGTGAAGGCAGATCAGGTGAGAATGATGAAAAATAACCATGACAGTGTGAAAAATAAGGGCCCCGGAGACTGAGAAGTCCAAACCAGCCAACTTCAGGGATCAAACTTAGAGCTGAACTGTGAACTTTTTGAATGAAACAAATTTTCCTTGTGTCCTTTTATCAACTTTGCAAACAGCATAATTAAATGTTTTCATGTTTATGCTCACATTCCATGTGATAGGTCAAGAGTAGAGTTTATAACTTTACTTTTTATTCAACTTTACTTAATAATGAGATTCCCCTAGTCTTGATATTAAGTTGCATAATTAATTTTAGGATATTGCTGTTTATCCTACTACTTGATTCTTCAGTTATTATGTATCTGAGACATTGTTTCTAAATTAATGGAGAGTTCAGAATTAGTTTCAGGTGGAGTGAAGTCCTATGTACATATTTTGCACGCACTTCCTTAGCATTGAGAATTTCTAGTTTAAGTGGTAACTTTCTTTCCCTAGATAATTAGCTACCTTAGGCAATTAATCCTGTTCCTAAGCCACTAAATCACATTCTTGCTTATTTATTAAGGACTCTGTACATAACATTACGTTGGTAATCAATAAAAATCAACTAAAATATGCTGTGGTTGTAAATGATTTTGTAGTAGTCTATGGTAGTGCTCTCAATACTCAAAATATTGATCTTGTGGGCTGGAAACTACAGAGCTCTATAACAATAAGGAGACAAGTGCTGAAGGGAATTTCTTCTAATTTCCTGAGGGTGCTGCCAGTGTAAATACCATTTTAAAAAAATTTGACACTAATCTTTAATCACCAGCATCCCATCTATATCCCCCCCCACTGTATCTGGGTAACATACTAGTAATCCCAATTAAAATTTACTTTATACAAGTAAATGCTTTTGACCCTTGTTTCAAACTTAAAATAAGTTTGCAAAGCATAAAGTATTCAAATTCTTCCATTTCAGACCTTGCAGCAGTGTAACTTTAATATTTATGTGTGATATTCAAGACCACTAGAAATTTATTGTCAGTTATATTCTAAAACAAATTAAGAACCTACAAATGCAAATATGAATTGAAACTGCATGAACACTGTTAGATTATAATATACAGGCAATAAATTACAGAATGAGATTTATTTTTAAATGCAAATGAATCCATCTGGAAAAATATGATAAAATCCTAACAATTTAATAGAAGAAAAACACTTGGAAAGTATGAGTGACTGAGAATTTTCTTGATGAATAATGGCTTGTGGTGGATAACAAATTAAAAACAAGCTTTCAGCTCTCGGTTTGGTGAATGGCATCTTCTGGGATGTTTACATACATAGATTAGATAAGATAAAACTCCTTTCTGGTTCATGCTCCGTACAATCAGAGGGGAATGGTTTTAATTTGAGTCATATGTGCTGAAAAGCCTGGGTCATTTGAAGGGAATACTGATTAACTGAAAGGAGAAGCCATGCATAATTACATTTCTGGAAGCACTGACATTGGAGGAAGTATTCATATAGAAATATAGTTTAAATTACTTAAATCAAGGAGGAATGATGGCACTACTTAATACCAAGATAAGTAAATAACAGCAGCTCCAGGATTTTTGAGTCCTGTGAAATACAGAAGCATGAGTTGTCTACCAGAAATACTACTTGACATCTTTTATAAATGAAAAAAGCAGCTTATTGGTAAAGCTGTGCATTTGCATAGAGAATGGCAGAATTTTTGTCTAGTGAAATATATTAATAAACTTCAATTAAAATAGCAATGCAACATTTTCTGAAAAATATGCCTTGATATATTTGTCACTTTTCATCTTACTCTGTGTTAAATTATCTTGATTTCCAGCAATGTTACTATTAATCAATCATTTAATGTTATAGTTTAGTTTGCTAGTCAATCTTTCCTTCTTTGTGAGACAGTCTTATCATATAGTTCAGGCTGGCCTCGAACTCACAAATCCTTTGCCACAGCCTTCCAAGTGATGAGACTATAAGTATATGCAACATGCTAAGTCTTATCATTTAAAAAATCTGGTTTTAGCAAAAGAATCTCATTAATAGTGGTTACTATTTATGTCTTTAATCCTCTCCAGAGCTTCTAATTTTCTTTGTGGCAGTACAGGTGGACACTTCTACTAGAAAGTCAGTCATTCTTTTTGCAGGTCATTTCTTTAAGGAGCCAGGGACACTAAAACTGTTACTGAGTGTTCTTCAAAGCATAATACTTTTTACAGTCCATTAAAGTCATCAAAATACTAGCTGAATCAATCAGTCTCAAAATGTGTGCATTTAATCCTCTAATATTTATTTTTATTGCATAAAAAATTGTCTTGAGGTTGTTAGGTAATGTGATCAAATAATAAACATAAATTTTAAATGACATTCGGAAAACTTCAGTTAGCTGGCTTCAAAGTGTCAAATTTGATAATTAATTTCCCCTTATTATGCACTTGAACCTATAGGTTTACAGATGCCCCAACTCCTCATCATTCCTCTCACTCAATAGTGATTAAAGCCACAGATGTTTTCTAACTCTGGCCTGACAACCTGTGAGTAGTGCTTTATCTCTCCCTGCAAGTGATATAATTACTTTAAGGCATTTCTAAGTTAATGGAACCCTTAATGTCTTCAACAAGTTCATAGTGAAAAATATGTATCAAGGTTAAGGTCTTTTTTTACACTTAATTTTTCTTTTATCTTGCAGAAAGCTTTATTATTCAAACCAGAAGCATTAGTAGATTAGCAATGAAGAGTTGACATTTTGTGGAGTGCAAAATGATAACTCATAATCATGGTAAAGTAAAAGCAACCCATTTAATTCTATATGTAATATAATTCTATAAGTGTAATTGCTTTTATTTTGTGATTATGAATTATGTTGCACTGCAGAAAATGTCAACCTTTTTTCGAATCTATTAACCCTTTTTGTTTGAATAATAAGACTTCTTATATTAATCATCATGATTTTTAGACAATAAAAGGACTGCTTTATAAGAAAGCACAGTAGGTTTCTCTCCTTCACTGTTTTGTGAAGTCTTCAGTTTGAGTTATGAAGGTTATTCTTATATTCTGTACTTCCTATAATTATTAGAAATTATCTTCTCAGTATACATGAAAGGTACTTATTTCAAGGAGTTTCATGTTTTGAAATCAAAGAGGAAATATATTCATAATGGAAACATAAGAAAGCCTTTAATTTTAAAAATTAGTTCATCTTTTGTTCATTTCAGTTAGATAGGGGGAAACTCTAATTTAAGAAAAGAGCAGATTTTCTGAAATTGTATTTAAACACAGTTACCTAATGGCTTAGTTATAAGTGTCTTAAGAGGATATTGTAGTTAAAAATCAACCTTAATTTTGATCTGTTACCCCACAAGATTTTAAATCATTTAATAAAAGAGGAGTTCAAAATTGGAGGGTTGAGAGTTGGCCAAATGAGACTAAAGTCTCTGGACATTAGAAGTTCTAAATATTTAAAATTTTTGATGTATTACTAAAGGCTAGTTATGCATGAATAGCAATGGATTGCAAGATTATGGGCTGTGTCTTCACATAACCTGTAGATGTAACAATGTAGTGAATATTTTACTGCTATTTCCTGAGTTACAAATAACTTGGGGCCATCGGTCACTGTTTATTTTTTTTACCTCCCATAGCTTATAGATCTTTGGACATAATACAGGAGGAATAGATCAAATATCAAAAGTACAAATGTTCTTAATAAAATGGAAAGTAATAAGGTGAATTCTTAAGGAAAATGTCAGCTGTACACTGTTTTGAGAAAGTGAAAAAAGAGGAAACAAAGGAAGATTTAATGAGCTACCTCCTGGCAGGGTTTGGACTTAATAGCAGCAGTGATCAAAGGACCTTCCATAATCATACTGTTCACCTCTGACATGTAGAGAATGGAAGTATGTCCACTAGAATGATATTTTAGGCTTAGAGTATTTGGGAACTTGATTGGTTGTCTTTTTATAATTGGAAAGAATTCTGGAGGAGAGTAAAAAAACAGTCTAGCAACACATCAGGATTTTCTCAGAGTCGATGAAAGAGAATTTTCAGCTTGGATACATATGCTGTGAATATTGGCTTTCATTTCATGTGACATTCTTGATTAACTTTTTAAAGAAGTGTGTCTTTGAGGGTTAGGCTGAGCTGTGTTTATAAACAGGGACTAACAGTACTTTAAAAATTTAAAATAAATTATGAGACGTGTTTCTCTAGAGCTCAGGTTACTACTGTGAGTGTGCTCAAATCGTCTTTCCAGAACCCAGCTGTGAGCTTTCTCCCTCTTCCATAATGTGAGGAGACCAGGCAAATAAGTTTCATTTTATTGTCTTCTGGTGTCAAAATAAAGCAGTGAGAAGTGGCAATTATTTGCGCCCTTTAAGACTGAGATACTCTTGTTACTTCTTTATAATGTCAGTCCTTCTGAGGCTGAGTTTGTGATGTTGCTCAAGGGAATGCCACGCTTGTAAACTAATATTCTTTTTCCTGACATGTTGCTCTGTATTGTCACAGACAACCTTGCTCTTTTCCAATTTGCACCTCAGAAGGTCTCTGCTCATGTTCACTCTTGGCCCCCGTGCACCCAACCTCCTTGGTATGTAGGCAGCCGGGATGCACTGCAGTAGTTCACCTGACTCTCTTTTTACTTGCTGACACCGAGATGCCAACCAGAGGAACAGGGTCTGATTTGTTCTGGCCATGTGACAAATGTAGTCACCACAGTCCTAACTTTTAAAGGGGATTCTGCTATTCCAGATATGGTATAATCAGCTTTGTAAATGTAATAATTCAGGGGTTAGGATGTCTGTAGTTTCCATAAAGTAAGCCTTGTTCGGCAACTTCTGTCACTACTAAGGCTGACAATTCCTCTCAATTAATTCAAGTGTTAAGTGGAAAAATCACAAGGATTTTATTTATTAGTATTCTAAAAGTCCTAACATATACGAAATCAGTCACTTTTGATAATATAGACTAGGTTTGTTAGAAATATCTGAACACTAACCCTGACTCAGCCACCATTAAGGATAAGTTTAAGTCACTTGTAGGGAAATGGATGTACCTTGAGACCTTGGTGCTAAGTGAAATAAATTAGACATGGAAGGTTAAAACTGATGTTTTCTGTCATATAAGAAACTTAAGTAACACAGGTTATAAGAAACAGAGAAGCAGACCTTCTGCAGATAAAAAATGATCTAGGAACGTAGGGAAAAGTGAAGCAGGGGAAGGGCAAGGACCGTAAAAATATTAAGAAATAACATGTCTGTGTCCCAACACCCAACAATGAGTGTATTCATTGCATGAAGGAGAAACTCAAGTCTGGTTGGGTCAAGTGTGCCATATGTATGTCTCCAGGCTAGGAGACACTCAAAGGAGTTTGCGCATGCTCACTCCCATGTGTAGAAACTTGCCTATAGCTGCGTGGAGGCCTCCCGTTCCTCTTCTAGTCATGACTCCTTCACTTGGCCAAGAGCTAACCATAAAAGGTAAAAATCTTGGGCCTCACCAATCAGCTACAGCCTTTTACCCCTATGCACTCATAGCCACTCCCATTCTCCTTGTTCCATATAAGCCTAGGTAGCCCTCAATAAAGACAGAAGTGTTCTCTGAAACCTCCCCAGAGTCTGCATGGTGACTCTGCAGGATCAGCCTCCTGGTCCAGTCTTCTGACCCTGATCCTTGGCTGCATACTATCCTGACGCTAAGGACAACTATAATTGCATATCACAATTAAGTACTAAAATTAAAAAAAAAACAAAACAAACTAAAATGACAACCACACACAAAGCTAGTGTTGGAGATTCCACTACCAAGTGTCAAGATTTGAAACCAGTGCTCCAAAGATAGAAAAACAGGACAATCCTACTTCTTATAAATTTGTCTTCCCAGTAGACTTGTGCTCAGTCTCACCAGTAAACATCTTCTCTGCTTCCTGTACAGTGAGAAATCATTTTTCTGATGAGCTGGGCAGGGTGCTCCGGAGAAACAGTGCTGTGCTTGTGCGTACCAAGCCTGACTATGCTGGCCTAATTCAGTTGTAGCTCCCACTAATCACTGTTTATATAATTAAGTGATCAAAATTATTTTCTTCAGTTTTCTTTTCTTTTAAGCTACCAATGTCCTCTGACTTCAGGCTTTGCCATTCAAAACTTAATGTTATCACAAATTATCATCCCTAATAGGTTAGTCATTTGATTATTTTTTTGGTCTTTATTAGTACATGTTTATACTACACCACATTTTCATTCTTTGTGGGGAATTGGCACATGTACACAATATGTCTTCTTTTCTCTTCCTTCCCTCTGCCAACCAGCTCTTGATCTCTTCGTGTGTATGTGATACACGTTTCCTTTCCTTGTGTGAAGTTGGTACACACCCATAAGACATCTAATTCCTTTCTGCATACTCTTCTCTCCCTTCCCTTCAGCTTTTTTCCCATTTAATTCCTTTCCCACCTTGAGAAAGATGTACCTCACGATCTCCTGTTATCTCTTATTTTGCTGTTTATACATTGAGTTTCTTCTATAAAAGTGAACAAATATTCAAGCTTCTGTGTGATTTACTTCAGTTAAAACTATAGTCTCAAGGTGTACCCACTTTCCGACAAATGACTCAAATGTATCTCTTTATGGATACTAGTACTCCCTTATATGTAAATTCATTTTATTTATTGATTCATCTGTTGATGGACATGTAGACAACTTCTAAGATTTAGCTATTATAGGAATATATAACTATCATTTTTCCCATTCTTTGGTTGTATTTTTCCCTCTGTTGGTTGCTTCCTTTACTGTGAAGAAGCTTCCTAGTTTGATTTGATGGCATTTTTTTTTGGTACTATTTCTTGTTTCATTGGGATGTCATTCAGAAATTCCTTTCTTGTACCTAAGTCTTCGTTTTACCTATTCTATTGTCCAGAAGAGTATTTCTGTTGCAACATTCAGATCTTTGATTTTGAGCGTACTTCTATACAGGGTAAAAAATAAGGGTCTAGGTTCAATTTTCTGCCTGGAGATAGCCAGTTTTCCCAATACCTTTTATCAAAGCATTTATCTTTCTTTCACTGTGTATTTTTGGCAACTGTATCAACAATCAAATATTTAAACGTGTAGGGGACTGATTCTGCATCCTGTGTTCTGGTCCTTTAAACAACATCCGTTTTTTTTTTTTTTTTCTTTTTTCTTTTTTTTTTTAAGGTTTTTTGAGACAGGGTCTCGCTTTGTGGTTCAGGCTGGCCCTGAGCTCAGCCTCAAACTCACGTCAGAGCAATCCTCCTGCCTCTGCCTCCCAAGTGCTGGGATTACAGGAGTGAGCCACCACACCCGGCACTGGTATGTGGTACTGGTTGCCGCTGGGGTGAGTCTCCACACCCAGTATTGTTATGTGGTTACCGGGGATTGAACCCGAGTCCTTGCGCTTGCAAGACAGGCACCGGAACCACTGAGCTATATCCCCGGCCCAAACAACATCTGTTTTTGTGCCAATACTATGCTGTTTTTAATCCCAGTAGCTTTGAAATATAACCTCAAGTCTACAACTGTAATGCCTCCTACTTTTCTCTTTTTACCCAGAATTTCTTTTACTATTGTAGGTTTCTTCTGATTCCTTATGAATTTTAGGATTGTTTTGTCCAGTCTATTGGAATTTTGGATTGCATTAGATCTTTATATCAGTTTTGGAAATGTGGTCATTTTTACTATATTGATTTTATCCAAAAACAGGTGATATTTTCATTTTCTGATATCTTCTTACTCTTCATTTTTAGAGTAGTTTTCATGGAAGTCTTCTGTAAAAGTTTTAACTTTTATTAGTTTAATTCCTCAGTGTTTATTTTTCTTAGTGGTATTCTAATGGTATTAATTTCCTAACTTCTTTCTCAGTGTGTTCCTTAGTAGTGCATAGGAATGCTAATTTTACAATTCTGCTATATTACTGAATTTGGTTATTAATTTTAAGTTTCTTATGTTGGGAGTTTTTGTGTGCTCAATATAGAACACCATGGTACCTGCAAATAATAATTTGATTTCTTCCTTTCCTATAAATGTCCCTTTAACTCACTTTTTGCCTAATTGCTTTTGCTAATGTTTCATGTACTACATAAAAAGGAGTAGGAACAGTTGACATGCTTGTCTTATTTCTGATTTTAGAGGGAAAGTGTTTAATTTTTATAAATTTAATATGTTTGTCATGAGTGGTTTGCATCACATTTAGGCAAAGTTTTTCTATACTTATTTTATTAACTGTTCTTATTATGAAATAGTATCATATTTTGGCAAAGGCTTTTTTCCTGTGTCTTTTGAGATGACTGTGTGATTGTCCCTGTTTCTGTGATGTATATACTTGCAGACTGGCATATGTTTGAATCATCCTTATATCCTTGGGATAAACTTGTTTGTGATGTGTGATCTTTTAAATTATAGATATTTTCTCTAGTATGTAAATGTCCAAAAGAAAAAGAGAAAGGGCAGCTAAGGGGAAAAAAATTGATGGTTAAAAAAAGAAGAAACTAAGTTTATACATGCAAGGGGTGAGAATTTTAAGAAAATGTTTTAAAAATTAAAAGGGTTATAGGGAGGGAAGGGAAAAAATGAAAATCATGATATACCACATACAGGTTCAAATTTATAATGTTAAATGTGACCCTAATGTATTGTTTGTTTTTATTTTGTGTTGAGACTTGTAATTTCTGTGGAAAGCTTTGTTTCTAGACTTTTCTATAGTGAATTTTTAGTGGCATCTTCTGAATATGGCAAACTACAGACCTTTGCCTCTGCACAATTTAGTTTCCTCTGTTTACTAAAGATGAAGAGTTATAGCATATTTGACCCAGTACAAGACAGTGTTACTAACGACCCCAAGGTAATCCAGATACGAGCATCTCAAGAAAAGCAATTAGTGTACCAGCCATGTCACTGTGGATTTGATGCTATAAAATGCTGATGTCATTACAGATAAACTGAATATTAACAAACCTTAAGGATCAAAAATAACAGTGTGAATATTAAGACAAACCAAATACTGAGCTACTATTGACCTACAGTCAATGCCTACTAAATGGAACAACTTCACCTTTACCAACAATAGGCTAGAACTCAATAGGTAGAGCATAAAATTAACTTATCTAGTGGCTCTTAAACTTTGTCATTACAGTAGTAAAGGTGGTGGGTAGGGAAGTGGCATAGGCAAAAAGGAAAATCTGAAAAATTTCTGGTGTATAAAGAAAAGGAGAGAACACACTAAAGCGCTTTGAGGAATAAAAGTAAATTAGTAATTATAGTGAACAGTAGCAGGAAAAAAATGAACAAGAAAAAAATAGAAAATATAAAGAGAGCAAAAGTAAAAAATAAAAGGAGAAAATGGGAAAAAAAGAGGTGGGAAAGGGAGGAAAAAATCCTTAACACCCAGTACAGTCAAGATCAATGCAAAAGGCACGTCCTTGCTCTTGTTGCCAGGTGGCGAATGCAGTCGGCTCTGCTCTCTGCTGGATTTACGGAGGGTGTGAGTGGACTTTCTGGATTTGAGGTTTAGTTGCGGGGTTTGACAGCTCCTTTCTCTCCTTGGCGATTGTCCTCTTCCAGGAGCAGGTGTGTGGATTAGTCAGGCCTCTCTACCCCATGCCATGGGAATCAAACTGCAGAGCCAGTGTGGGGCTGGTGGTCATGGCCCTGATAAGGGACACTGCGCCTCCGATACAGGTCTGCTTGCTAATCTTTGTAAAGGAAAAAGACAAGAACAGAAAAGAAAATTCAGTTTATTATGGACTTATTTCCAAATAGATACAATACTCGCCATGGCTTCCTCAAGCCTCTTGCCAAGTTGAAATATTGTTTTAAAAGGTAAAGGCAGTGATACATATATTTGTAGAAGTGCTAAAACAAAACCTATAACCAAATGCCCATGAATGGCTCTTGCATTAGACTGAGCTGGAGAAGACACTGTGTCCCCTTTGGGTTTTGCCCTCCTTCCCTGGCACTAGGTCTGTCCCCTCATTCTAGAAGAATTTTCACCGGTTCCCTCTGAAACTCACTGTAGAGCTTAGCTATTCTTATCCTATAAGATATACTAACGTGTACATCTCTATTCATTTCATTACTTCCTGATACTGTGAATTGAACCAACGCCTCATGCATACTAAGTGCTAGGTCACTCAGGTGATGAAAAATTTCCAACTTTAGTTCATCTAAAAGGTGTGGTGCCTGCTTTATGCTTTGTTAAAATCTATAGTTGTTTAATTTGTTAAACAGGACCCAATTTCAGTCATGTAATCTTGCTACCATGGTCTGAATGATGTTAGTCATATCCTATTTATAAATACCATACAGAGTCTAGTATCATGAGGTGGAAATAAAATTTACCATTCAGTAACATTAAAAATGCAGGGTGCCATTGAAACAAATAATAGATATGTTCCTTTTTAATTAAAACATACACAGTTTTGTGTAGTAAATGCTCCATATAATTATAATGTTTTATATTCACAAGATAGAAATTATGTTTTATATAAGAGTTTTACTTTAGTAAATATTGTATAAGATGATTAAAAGAATTAATTTAGTTTACAGCCTGAGTAGCTCTATAAAAGCCAGAAACATCACCATAATATACACTCTAAAGCAATGGGAACATAATGTTGATTATGTTTCTCATGTGTTGGTGAAATCTCTACGGTTAGCAATAGAATCACTGGGAAAACTAAATACAATGATTTGTGCTTTGGGATCAAGACTAATGCTACCAGTACCACTACAAAGGCAAGATTATAGCCAGATAGCTTTCTGTACGTCTTTTGACTTTAAAATGGGGGGAAACATCATTGTCATGCTCAAGTGATAAGAGTAGCATTTCATATTCCCACATGTTCCTATTTTATATGCTGTGGTATTTAGATACACAATAAAACCAATTCTTTCCCAATAAACATGATCATAAAAGTTCTCAGACAAGCATGAAACCAGTGTGCAAAATCAGCAAGCACAAAACTAATGGAGTGGAATTCATGGAGTGCTTATTGTACTTTCTGACTGATATTTTCATGCAGGAAGTTTTCTTCAAAGAATTCATCATCAGTATAGCCAAGAGCACATACACTTACTGCGAAGCTTGTATGTGCTCTGTGAAGCGAATTTGCATAGCAGACTGAAGCTTTTGAAAATATTTCCTGCATATGCAGCCTCCTTATAAGAGCCACTTCTTTAAATAGTTGTTTGTATAACACTGAAGTTTTATAAGATGTAGGTTTTAGAGGGAGAAAAAAAAATTGTAGTCTGATTGTACATTTATTTGTGCAATTCTAGAAAACAAATAAGTTTGCCATAATTTGGTTTGGGGGCTCCGTGGTTCTTAGCAGTTGGAAAAATGCTATTTAAGAGGTGAGAATCCATCTATACACTATATTAGTCCTCTTTGGACCATCGATATCTCCTCAAATTTAATTCATTAGTACAATATAAATAGAAAAACAAATGGCCCTTAAAATGTCTGTTATGTTACAGACTGGTAGCGTCCATAACTGCTGCCATGTGGCAATATGATGATTAAAATGATCACAGAACAGGTGGCATCCAGCATTGCTACAGAGACCACACATCAGTCATTTAGGAACAGGAGTCAATTAAGCTTGTCTATTAAAATGCAGAATGGCTGTGGTCTTTAGCTACTTCCTAAGTATAATTTAAAGGCTACCTATTTTGTAGTGTCCTCAGGAGTAAAAAAAGAAATAATTGGAAAGTACAATGTGTTCTTTTTTCCACAAATATAATTAAATGAACAACTAATGTGAGTCTGGCCGACAAGATTTTAAGTTGATGTAATAAAGAGAAATCATTGCGATGAGCCTGATTTAAATCAGAGTTCACACTATTTGTTCTCAGTTTTCTGGACTATGAATGACATGGCATCAGTGGGATTGGTGTGCTGGACTTCTAATGTGTACATAATCATTCTTAAGATTTTCAGGTATAGGGCCGGGGATATAGCACAGTAGTTCCAGTGCTTGTCTTGCAAGGGCAAGGGCCTGGGTTCGATTCCTGGGTAACCACATAACAATACTGGGCGTGGAGACTCACCCCCGCAGCAACCAGTACCACATACCACAGTGCCGGGTGTGGTGGCTCATGCCTGTAATCCCAGCACTCGGGAGGCAGAGGCAGGAGGATTGCTGTGCTGTGAGTTGGAGGCTGAGCTCAGGGCCAGCCTGAACCACAAAGTGAGACCCTGCCTCAAAAAGCACCCCCCAAAAAAAATTTCAAGTATAGTTATTATAATGAGAGGGTTCTGTCTGTCCTTTTTGCTGAATGTCCAGGGTTTCAGCTGTACCATGGGATTAGAATTCCACTGAAGGTACTGTACCTCAAAATTCACAACGTGACAACTCAACTCTGTTTCCCTCCTAACTGAATAGTGAGTTTGGGGCCAGTCTGAACTACAAAGAAAGAGAGACCTTGTCTAAAAAAAAAATTCTATTTAATCCTATAAACTAGAATTAAAACATTTATCAAAACATGTTAGCTGATAAATTTCACTACTCCTTTTGCAACTAAGACCATATAATCCTCTTCCAGACAAGTAACATATTTCAAAGGAAAAGCTAGTGATTTTTATTAGAAGAGAATTAACTTATCAGCAATGTATAGTTAAGTAGAAAAACATTAGCAACAGCATATTCAACTTATATGATTAAATTGTTTTATCTACTTTTTTTTTCTAAAATTACAAATTCTCCTTAACTACATATAAGGACCCAGGTTGCGAGATTATGCCATACATGTGCTGTGGATGGGGAATGGGCTATGTCCCCCAAGGGTTCAGGTGTTGGGAGACTGGTCCATGCGGATGACCTTTATTGTGATTGTAGGAGCCTACTTCCTATGTCTTCCTGTTTGACAGTACAGTCTTTGTCTCTACATATGCTCTTGCTAGTATAATGCCATTTGTCCCACAGGTGGCATAAAGTGAAGCCAATGCCAGTACTATGTCCTTAAATAGAATTGTGAGATAAGTAAATATTTTCAAATCATATTACGTAGTGTCCATTATTTTATCATAGTATCAAAATCAGATTGGTCTATGTTAACTATTCAACAGGAAAACAAAATCAACTAAAATTTTAACTAGAAATCTAAGAACTTTTCTTTGCTATCTATGCACCAATATGATTCTCACAGTAACTGTTAAAATTATTTATGATTGCTCTGACTCCATTTTGTAGGCAGGGAGAGAGTAGTTTCAGTCCCCTCAGCACTGTGCTCAAATTTAAACAGCTAGCTATACAGAAACAAGGTTCTGAATTTCCTTTTAGAAGGGACTGTTACCTTACCTGAGTAAGAAGAGATCTAAATATCTGTTCTCAGAGTAAATCCTTAAAGCAACATGTCAAAGGCTAAAAAGCTATAGCTTTTATCATGTAACATGATGGTAGAGGCAAGATGCTAAAGTCTGGAAAGGCACCAACTTGTCTCAGTCCATTTCCTCCATGGAGCTATGCCCCACTCCAGGATCAAGAAAATCAGTACAGATAAGGGGCATGCCAGTTTTGGGGATTCTGGCAATGTTATGGACCTTAGTCAGGGAAAGGGCGAAGGGAGCCTGTTAACAGTGGAAGGCAACTGGGTACTGAGTAGAGAAATGTGGTTTCAGTACCACTGTCTGAGGCCTCAAATAAAAAATGAAGGCCTTGAATTGTAACTACATGAAGAGCACAATGTGCCAGAGGAGGCTGAGCACTGGACTGCGATGTCCTGAGACAACGGTGTACCCTCTCGGCTTCCCTCTGCGTGGCTGGCCAGGCAAGGCCTCTGCAATTGACTGTGGTCACATCTGCAAGGCACACAGATTTGTAACTAGGGGGCAGAACCCTCAGGCACATCAGATCCATGCACAGAAACTTCCAGCCATCACCCCCAACCGCAGGGTTCTTCCACTTGTTCTGTGGAATTTAGTCCCAATGACATCCGAGGACCTATTATCTCCTTTCTATTCCTCAACTGCTTCCTCTCAAAGGAAGCCTAACCATCAATATTTGAACACTGGTATCTTTCGTTTTAGAAAAAATAAATAAGCAGTCATGTACACATCACTTGCTATGCTTACACACAGTACTAGCTGGATGATGAAATGGATTGCTAGCCTCTTGCTTTGGTATCAAAGCCCTCGGATCATTTCCCATAGGAACTATAAAGAGTAGAGACTGCAAAAAACAGTAGTACTCAAACTAAATTCAAAGAGAATATTTAAGAACTTTTATGTATTTTGGTTATAGAATTGTAAACATTGCAAAATATGATTAATTTCCCTTTCACAAATACTGTGGAACTTCATTTCCATTATTGGGCAATATCTAGAATTCATGTGGCTTAGAAGCCAACTTCATTAGGAATATCTGGGGATTTTACTTTGAAATGTATAGTCTGTGTCTATGTAGATGCCTAGTCTACTGTGTGTGTGTGTGTGTTAAAGAAAAAATACTTTAAAGTCTGAAAGCATTTGGAAAAAAAAAATATTTGTGACTGATGTTGGGAAACTTCTGAATCTTTAGTTTTCCTGTACCCTTCTATCAACTTCTTTCCTTGTAGCCCAGACACAAAACTTTTTAGTTTTTTTTTTTTCTGAATGGTAATAGCCCATTTTAAAAGTGAAGCTAAGTGGAAAAGTTTTAATTGCCCTGAAGAGCTCCTTTTGCTGTGTTAGCTCATTAAACGTGGACACCTTCCAATGACAGTTATCTGCGTTATGGGGAGACTTGATGTTGGGGTGCCAGAGGGAGTAAAATGAGTGAAGGTCCACTGAAAGAATGGTAGAGGGCAGCAGATGGAGAGTCCTTTATTTCGAAGCATAGTGTTAACACTGTACAGAAGAACAATAGGATTTTGGGGGCATCGAAGACAAAGTCTTAGATGAAGGATTCAACTTGAACTGTTACATACTTCAAAAGTAGATTTTAACATCTGAGAGTAGAAACTGGAGGTGTTTTTTTTTTTTGTTTTTTTTTGCTATACACTGGTCTACAGTGCGTTTCATTTTGTAGCTGGGATTGCAACGAAGGGGATCTGAGTTCACCATGTTTAGTGAGGAGGGGAGGACACATTATCATTTAACTGAATTTTACTTAATTTCTATTTTTTATTTCTATTTTTGAGATTGGATACCTAAAAGCATCTGATATTGGCCATTTACAGATTAATGGTTACCCAAATTTTATTTTATTTACTTATTTTTACTTTTAGAAAAATTTTCCCTTTATTAAGTTTATTATTATATTTTAGGTATACATCACCTTTGAAATACACACTCATCTTTGAGAATCTGTACGTGCACTTGATGCATCTTGATTTTTCCCACTCCTCTATACATAAGCTTTGTTTTCATTTTTTCCCTTTCCTCGATCAAATTTTTTTTCCCTTATTTGCTCTCCCCTGAACTTACCTAGTTACTGTTTCTCAATACCTATCATAATATCTGGAATTTATTTACACTTTCATTTTTTCATACAGAGAAACAATGTGGTATTTACACATCTGTGTTCTATTTATTTCACTTATGAATATAGTTCTCAAACTGACCTCATGTAGGTATAAATGTTTCTGATTTATTATTCTTTAAGGCTGAGTAATACTCCCTTTTATTTAAAAAAACCCACATCTTTGTCCAAACTGCTGCTGGAAACATAGGGTCAAAATGGGGCCTCTAATCCTAATTTTTGGAGGAATTTCCACATTAGTTGCACCAGTTGACATTCCCACCAACAGTGAAGAAGAGGTAACCCAAATTTTAGCATATGAGTAATATTAATTACTACGTTTGTTGATTATTTTAAATGTTAGTAACTAGGAGGAAGAAATATCTTGTTTTTCTTTCTTTCTTGGCTGCTTATGATTCATAATCCTCTCATCTGGAATAACGCCTTAAAACTATGAGGAGTCTTCTTTCACATTAAAATGCAAACCTGCATACCACTTCCTTTCCTGAAATAAACAGAATATTTTGATTTTTCAAGAGGAAAGAGTTTGTTAAGATTAGGGTTGGCATAAGAGGTGACAGCTGAGGAGATGATGAGGCAAAGTGAGCTTCCTGGAAATATTTACATCAGTCCTTTCATATGTGCGCTTGAGTATCATTCAGCCATTCATTAGGTCACCTACAATGACAGGCAATGGAAGCGCAATAGGAAGAATACACAAGAGTTGGCTTCTTTTGTTATCACAGCTATGTAATTAACATCCAGTTAGTTTAAGACTTTCTAAATTTTAGAATGGACATATAGCTATGTAGTCCTTTTTATCTCCAGTGCATGATAGGGTATCCCAATTTGAATATGCCTAATTTTAAATTATTCACTCTTAATAGTATATATCCTTTGCAAAATTTCTATTTTTATGTTATGCAAATTATGCTACCAGTTTTGGTGATCAAAATCACATCCCATTGGGTAAAGAGCCCAAACTAAAGATTATTCAAACTTTTTTATGAGATCAAATTAACAAGCTATGTATTTAGAAGGTATTAAGTTTCTATCTCTGTCGACCGGTGCATGCAAATCATATATACACATGATTTTTCACATGATCTGTATTTGGGTTTAGCTTGATTAGGATACCTATGTGTTTAAGGCCATATACCAATCTTGAGCCAGGTTGAAGGATGTGGCTTCACATAAACTTAAAACAGGAAGATACTAAGTTACTAGCTATTATTGAAATAAGGGAGTGAGCTCAGACCACAACAGTTACCTGTGTGTCCAGTGCAGATGCCTGAACAGATCTGTAACAGTGAAAGACTACTGCCATGTGATAAAAATTATGGAAAAGGGTTTCAAAGCAGGATATTGAAGTTCCCCAAATTCAAGGGCCATTTCTTCCCTTGTTCTTGCAAACTGGCACAAAGCATTAACCAGATTTTTTCCCATTTCTCCCCACAAAATCACCCTTGCTTCAGATTTATATGCTACTCCCAATACCTTAAAGATAAGACTCTTATCAGTTAATATTCTCAGAAAGTTTCTTAACTAGTTCAAAGAAAACTCCTGAATGACAGATTTTATTTAGTAATTGGTTCCTTGGGAATGTAAATGAAAAGCTGAAATGATAAACTACACAAAAGCCTATCACATCTCCTCATATTTTTCCCAAAAAACAAAATTTCCTGAGAGGTACAACCACATTGAGTGCTCTCTCTGGTATCCTTGTCTGAAAATCATGACTTTGTGAGCTTAAAGAATGATACTATTTTAAATTCATTTTAGGGAGGTTTCCCTTGTGAAGTAGTTAACTGGTGGAAAGAGATGTCTCCTGTCTGGTGTACTGAGGAACAGTGACATAGCTCATCTGGTCAACATAGCTGAGCGCGGGACACTCACATCAAGTGAATTTAGAAACTAGTCAGTCCTGATTATTCTTCTGTTACTTACCTGGATAAATCATATTTTTTAAAAAACTTATTTGTACCTTTCTTCAAAACATATTTCTGAGGTAGATAAAGATTCACACATTTCTTCTACATAAGAGATGCTACATTAGTGGAATCCCAGCCGTTCAATCTCGCATGCTAAAATGTACCTATTAAATTATCAAGGGTAGGTTTTCTAGATTGGCCATTCCTATTTTCTATTGCCAGTGGTTGACTGCTCTCATTCTTCCAGAAACAACTGAAAAATTCTATTTTAAAATTTGAATACAGTGAAAATATAAAAGTTATATGTATTTATATAAAGATTAACATTAGTTCAATATGGCCATGTTGATTTTTTAAATACTTCAATGATTGTAAATATTAGTAAGCATTAGTAAAATAGCATCCCCACTTTCATGTCTTTTAGTATTGTCTTTGAAATGAATAAGTATGTATGAGGAAAAGAGGTACATTTTTAATATTTCTGGAGATGAAGGTCACACTGCTAAAATATCGTTTTAGGAAGTGTTCCCCTTTTCTTTGCAACTTAACAGGACATTTTAAGCATCTTTTCCAGATAATTATTACTTCAAGTGATTGGTATTGATGGCTGTCTCCTATCCTAAAATACAGATCCATCCTTGTTTATTTAGGCATGGCACTGATACAAACCAACATGTCTTGTTATTAATTTCACTGACAAAATTAGTGCCCTACACCTGGCAGAATTCTAAAAGTAATTTCCCAAATCTCTATGCTCCTATTGTTGGTACCTGTGAAAATGAGATATTGCCCCAATTGTGTTATACGAATGGCACACTGGACCTTAAATAATTATTCAGACTATTCAGCTGAGCTGATGAGTGGAATTACCTGTATGAACATAATGTTTTATTTAGCTGGTGCCAGAAAGGGAAATCACAGGGACTGAAGGCACACAAAAAATTTCTGTGTACCCTTGCTGGCCTTCAGGACGGTGGATCCCACTTGCAAACTCATGCAGGTGGCCTCTAGATGGCTAGTTCCTAGAGAAACCAGCCAGGAAAAGAAACCCTAGTTTTACAATTTTAAGTAAGAAAATTCTGCCAACATGTGACTCAACAAGGAAGTGAATGCTTTCCCACACATAGTCACCCAAATGACCGGCAGTCTTGACAACATCTTGATTTCAACTTTGGACAAGAACTCATGCAGACCATTTAAATAGATGTTACAAATCTGTTAAATTTGTGGTAATTTACAGTGCAGCACAAACTATGGAAAAATAGCTACTGCAAGTTGGAGATTCCACTTACTAAACTAGAGTGACAAGTTCTAGTTCTAAGCATATGAAGAATTCTTATGTTATTTCCTCCCAAAATATCTGATGGCATATATGAGACAGTATTTACTACCTTAGAATTTCAAAACCGTTTTAGGAAATAGATTTCTCACTAAACTCTGGTAAAGACAAAGTATTTTATTTTCTCAATTTACTTCTATTTTTATTATTAAAAGTGAAAATTTGGGGGCTGGGGATTTAGCTCAGTGGTTCCCGAGCCTGCCTTACAAGTGCAAGGGCCTGGGTTCGCTCCTTGGTAACTTCATACAACTATGCCAGGCGTGGAGATTCACATGCACCAGCAATCAGTACCACATACCACAATGCCAGGCCTGGTGGCTCATGCCCGTAATCCTAGCACTCAGGAGGCAGAGGCAGGAGGATTGTTGTGAGTTCAGGGCTGAGCTCAGGGCCAGTCTGAACTACAAAAGTGAGACCCTGTCTTAAAAAGAAAAAAAAGTGAAATTTTTAATGTAAGGTAAGCATTAATATTATTTACATAAATTGCATTTTCATGTCCCCTACACTTAATCTAGCAAGTGTTAGTGGTTGGATTTAATTTGTGTGAATATCATATCTGGGAGAAATGACATTTCGTTTGTTTTGGTTTCTGGGAAGATGGCAGAGTGGTAAGTAGCAACAACTCAGCCTTCCTGGGATTTGGAACCTGGACACTGGGCAGGGGGTGGAATCCCGAGAACCAGGAAGGATCTGAAGGGAAAACTGCTCTGTGGATAAATTAAAAAGACAGATCATAATGCTGACTACGGAAGGGGCAGTCTGCACTTTCTCCCCACATCCTCAATAATAGCTCACAACAGTGGCTCAGGGTGGATTCCACGAGAAATATCCTGAAAGCAAAAGTCTTCAAAGGCCTTCAGAGAAAAACGCTGCAGTGAGACAGATCACCTCGTGCGGTGAGCTGCAACAGTAGGCAAGAGACAAGTGCCCAATCACTGCCCTATTTCCTGATGTGAGTGCTTGGATGCCAGCTGTGCCTAGGACCCAGAGTGGCTGCCGGCTGGCTTTATTTCAGGGTCTCTGGCTTTTTACAGGCATGGGGTGAGGGTTGGCCACAAGAGACATCTGTGGCCAGGCTGCCAAGAGACACAGTGTGATAAACTGAACAACCCAGGCCCCATGGCCAGGTTCAGCCTCAATCTCCCTGAATTTTAAAGTCCCTGAAATGCAACCTTCATCTTAATCCTATTGCTTACTGTTAACTATACCCTGGGCCTCAGTTTTACCCAAAACACAGCCCTCGCCTTTGACTGCTCTTTTGACTCATCTTTATCTAACTTTAGATATCCTTTTACTTCCCAGTAATGCCTTTAGAGCCCTAGAAACCTTTCTGTACTTCTCCCTCACTCACAAACCCTATATCTTTGATAGTATACCTAAAAAACATATATTATTCTTTTGTTATTTAACTTTGTAAAAAGTACCATTGAACACTTGGGTTGCCTTAATGTTTATGCCACAATTACTGAATTTTTCTCTGGGGTTAAAAGTGGTGCATAACTAGTTTTTATGATACTTTAACATGGATTTTCTTGGGCAATATCACTGTTACTGGTTTGCTTGATCTTAACAGAGTCACATAGTTGTTACTCTCTCTGTAAACCAACACAGAGATTACCTTTGTGACATTAACATTATAGTAGTATTTTGGTTCAGGAACACTTGTCTGCAAAGAATTTGTTTAACAAACAAGTGCTTGGAAAATTTTTGTTTTTCTTTGCAAATGCTGCATCAGATGACAAACATGACTCTGACCATGTTTTCCAAAATTACAGAACACAATAAGTTCATGAACCAAGGTACCACTACGAGAGAGTGAATTCCAGAGAACTTGGGTGTTGGGCCAACTACACTGTATCCTGACTTCTCACATTGACCAAGGTGATTGGATCTAGCGGCTTTGACAAAGGATTTTGGTTAATTATGGCCAAAGTGAACCACTGGAAAAGATCTAGAGAGATATTTATACTGGTAACAAAATCCTTAGACTAAAAACACCCACAAACTTTATGCCTCCCCAAACTCCTAGTTCATGCAAAACCAACCTGGGGATCATCAGAGAGCAGAACAGCATAAACTAAACACCCAGATTAGTTGAAAGGGTTGCAGAAGAGGTTAGAAAGTAGCTCAAAGAAATGCTCAGTGGAATTGGTGAAGATATAACTAAACAGACAGTAGAAGCCATAACCAAAAAAATGTGAAAGAGCTTGCAGAAGACACTAACACAAATTTAAAAGGGCTAAACAAAACAACTGAATACGTGAAGGACCAGTTTCTCAAAGCATTAGAATCCATGGAAGGTTTCAATTAGAACGCCAAGAGTTGGAAAATCATATTAAAAGTAAGGGCAATAGAACTGAAAGTCTGAGGACAAAAATCTCATATCTAGAGACCACTGTGTCTTTAAGGACGAAGTACTCTAAGCCACCCTTTTGTGATCATAATGTACACCAAAAATGTATCCATAAACTCAGTTACATAAAATAACAACAAAGGAGCATGAAAAATGAATCCAAAAAATTGCCAGAAAATACAGAGTTGACTAATCTAAAATTAACTGAAATAAGTGAAAAGTCAGAAGATGACAAAAAATGCCATAAAAATGTTATAGAAGATGACAAAAAATGCCATAAAAATGTTATAGAAAGGATAGCAGAAAACTTTCCAAGTGTAGGGAAATAAATAAACATACAGATAAGTGAGACATATAAAACCCCAATAGAAATGAACAAAGAGAAACTATATGTCAGATTATATTCAAAATTCCAGATGTCCATCATGGAGATAAAGTTTTAAAAGCTGTTAGAGAAAGGCTATGAATCAGATATGGAGGTAAAATCATGGTGGACTTCTGGTGAAGAGTGATAAACCCTAGAAGATCAACCTTCCAACCCCAGCTCATTTATCTGAAAAACCTTTTGATGGACAAAAATGGTATTTTCTTTACAAGGAGCACCTCAAAAAATTCATGATCATCAAGTCAAACTTACAAAAGATCTTTAAGGATTTAATAGATACAGACAATGAAGTGAACAATACCAATATGTCAAAAAATGAATCTGATTGGATAAAGTTATCCAAAATGGTAAGAATGAGAACATCAGCAACAGAAAAATAATGCAATGAAACGTACAAGTCAGTACCCCTATCAAAGCCAGAGACTGGCAGAAAGGATCAGGAAATGGAAACTGACAATATGTATTAGTCAAGAGACATTTAAAAAGATACAAATTTAAAATTATATGCAAAACAGAAAACAATATTTCATTTAAAGGGAAAAAATTAAGAGGTACTATCCTAATTTTGGACGAAGTGAATTTCAAGCTAAGGCTGATCAGAAGAGACAAGAAAGTTGACTGAATATTGGTTAAGTGAACAGTTCAACAGGAAGAATTAATTATAAAAATACACAATAAAAACTTGTGTACCCTAAAGTAAGCACTAATGAACATGAAAAATACAATGAATACCATTACATGTGTAGTGGGGGAATTTCAATACCCCACTGTCACAAAGAGACGTATTAGGCAAAACAAAACATCCAAACAAAGGGTGTTTGGATATAGTGTTTCACCCAACAAAAGCATAGTATACATTCTTATCACTATATGGGACTTTCTGCAAAATAGACTCCGTACTAACCCCTAAAGGATGCTTCAGTTAAAAAAAAAAACAAAAACAAAACTAAAACCCTGTGTGTGTTATCATACCATAGTGCTGTGAGACTAGAAATCAGTGGCAAAAGACACCACAAAATGCATAAAAATACATGAAAATTTAGTAATATACTCTTGAATATTCAGTGGGTCACAGATGCATTTAAAGGGTAAATTAGTTTCTACAAGGAAACTATAATGTGTGTATGTTATACTACAACCTATGGGACACAATGAAAGCAGTCCTAAGAAAGAAGTTTGTAACAGTGAATTCATAACCTCAGGATACCTCTAAGGTGCTAGAGAAACAACAGTTGAAACTCGAAGGTAGTATGAAGAAAAGAACAGAAATTAATAAAATTGAGATTAAAAATTGATACAAAGAATCAATGAATTGAAACTTTTTTCAAAGATTAAATAAAATAGACAAATCTTTAGCCAATCTTGTAGAAACAACAAAAAAAGGGAAAGAAGAAAAACTTCATGCAATTTGAAATGTAAAAGATTAGAAAAAACAACAATTTCTGCTAACATCCAGATTACCAGTTATCTGTTTTGAGAACCTGCGTGCTAATGAAATGGAAAATTCAGAATAAATTCATTAGTTCATATATATATATACACCAAAACTCAACCATTAAGATATAGAAATTCCAAATAAGCCAATATCAGTGAATCAGACTGAAGAACTGATTACTAAACTACCACCTTCGGAAAGCCCAGTTTCTAATGGAGTTACTGCTAAATTCTCCAAGAACAATGGAGATCATCAGATGTCATTTCTTCTTAAGCTCTTTAATGAAATCAAGAGAACCCGTGCTCCCAAAGTCATCTTTGGAAGCAAGCATTTCCTTAATTTTCTAATAAGAAAAGAACTCATTCCTCCCAAAATAGAACTATAAGCAAATCTCTTTAATAGACATAGATACAAAAATCCTCAATAAGATAATAGCAAACAGAATGTAGCAAATCATCAAAAATGAAGATTTATTTTAGGAGGGCAGGGATGATACAACATATAAAGGAATAAATATGTCATCACATAAATAGAAGTAATGACAGAAGCCACATGGCATTTTAATGCCTTACTCTTGATTTTAGAAGGAAAACTTTTTTCTTCTCCATAACAGGACATTGGTAGTGCATTTGTCCTAAGTGACTTCATGAGACTGTGATAAAGACCTTCTACACCTACTGTCTTCAGGATTTTATTGAGAAAGACTTAAGTTTAAATTCAGGGCTGTTTCTGAGTCTTTTAAGGATAACCATGACATTTTTGTTCATGATGTATTACAATTGTCATTGCTTTGAATAGACTAAAACATTCTTTTTTCCTCAGGATGAAACATAATTGGTCATGATTTGATGTTTTATTGATTTTGTGCATTGTGTTTGCTAGGAGCTTTCTGAGAATATATACATCTATATTCATTAAAGAGACTGGGTCGTAGTTCTCTTTTCTGGTTGGTAACTTGTCTGGTTTCTGAGTGACAGTAATGTTGGACTTCATCAAGGATACTTCTTCCCTTTCAGTTTAATGGTTGTCCCTGAAGTTTTTGTAGAACTTAACACTGACTCCATCCATACATGAGGTTTTCTTGGTTGGTTTTGGTAATTCATAGGCTTGTTGGAGTCTGTCCATATTTTCTCAGTGTTCCAATTCAACAGGTTTCCAAAGTAGTTGTTCTTGATGGTCAGTGTCTATTGTGATTTTACCTTTTGAATTTTGAATTCAATTTATTTCTTGTATTTTCCCCCCATTTTTTGTTCATAATGCCTCAGTTTGTCTATTATTTTTTAAAGGGCAAACTATTTGGTTCATTGATTCTTTGAATTGTTTGTGTAGTCTCATTTATTTCCTCTCTGATCTTCATAATTTCTTTCATTGTATTCTGTGTGTGTTTGAATTGTTCTTGTTTTTCTAAGTCCCTACGAGGCATCATTAAATTTATTTGACTTTCTCTATTCTCTGCCATGGACATTCATAGCTATAAACTTCCTTCCCTTCCTAGTATTATTGATTCTATGCCATATGTTTTGGTATGCTGTAGGGACATTATTCTTGAGATCTATAAGCTGACCTATTTGTTCTTTGATTTCTTTTGTAATCTATTCATTATTTTCATTATTTAAGAGTGCATTATTTAGTATTCACATACATGTACAATATCTGTCTTCTTTTGCCATTTATTTCTAGGTTTGTTGTGTTATGATCAGATAGTATGCATCAGAAAAGTTTAATTCTTTTGTATTTACTTAATATTTGTATTGGCTATTGTCTGATGTTTTGGAGCAACTTCCATGTGCTGAAAAGAATTGTGTAGTGTTTCTCTTGGGTAAAACATTCTAGATAACTATTAAATCCATTTGATAATTTTGGTGACTGTCCATTTCATCTGTCATGAGAGTGGGGTTCGACATCTCCCATTAAAATTGTGATTAGTTTATCTGTTTTTCTTATTTTATGAAGTTAGATGCACTATCTGTCTGTACATATGTTAATAATTGTTTTGTTTTCCTGTTAGATTGTTTAACCTATAAATAGTGACCTTCTTAGCTTCCTTTGATCATTTTGGCTTGAATTTCACATTTAATAGCTATACATTCTTTAATAGGGTTATCTGTTTCTGGAAATATTGCCTTCTACCTCTGTTTTCTTTTAACTCAAGTTCCTTGTTGAGTTAAATGTGTTTCTTGTATATAGCATACCACTGGACTTTATTTTCTGGTTCATTATGCTAATCAGTATCACTTGATTGGCAAATTGAGACCACTCACCTTGAGAGTTATTACTGATAATCCCCTGACTTATTCTAATCATTACCTTATATTCCTGTTGCTGATTCCCTATGTTTTTCATTCTACATAAATGCTCATCTTGTTATATTCTATCAGGTCTTTTGTGATTTTTAGCTTCATGTCACTTTTTACAGTATTGCTGAGAAATTTTTGGAGAGCTAGTTAATTTTTATAGTGTATGTATACAATCCATAATTATATTCATTGTGTGGTGTTGATACCTGTATATAATACATCATCTCTTTCTTTCCAAATCATGTACTTTTGGTTTCATGGAGAAAAATTTTAGAGACAATTTAAAAAGGCAAATATATTGGTAACTATATATCACAGCTAAATCCTCATGTATTTAGTGATACAACTAAAAAGAATGGATGGCATTATATAGTTCAATGCAAAATAAGTTTTAAAGAAAATAGCATACTTATTTCTAATAATGTCAATTGAAGGCTTACACATATAGCACTAACTCGGGTGGTACTTAGTAATCACAGTGAGAAAAATGTGCAAAACAGAAGAGAAGGTGAGCTAGAGAAGAGGGGCCACTCAGGACGATGTTCAGAGGCTTTGGGTGATTCAGACAGACTGTACTGAGAACTAACAAAAAAGACAGTATAAGGAATGCAAAAGGGCTTAGCTAGTGGGTGGATTAATAAAATCTCCACATCTCATCCCTATCCAGGGTCCTCAGTGAGGAGAAAGGGCAACTAGCAGTGATCGTCAAATACTGTGTGTCAGTGAGGTGAAATGATGTCATTAGCGCCCCTTCTGAAGACGCCATTAAGAGTTGAGCTACAGGTTTGAACTGCTCTCTCTTCTAGTAAGATAGGACTCCATGCCTGACATAAAAAGCAAGTCATTGGTAGATTAAAAACTATGAGAAGCTTCTCTCCTCCTGGTCATTATCTTCACTGTCTGTGTATGTGGGGAAGAAAGATACCTTTCCTGATAGGTTGTGGACTTAGTGCTATTGGATTTAGTGCTATCCGTAATTTTTTTGATGCTTGAATGGCTTAAACTCTATTTGGACTCTGCTAGTGAGTTAAAAACTCCACTTAGACTTCTCCAATTAGAATCTTTAGAATTCACTTTAGAATCTTTCATAGTCAAACTGCTCTTTCTTCCAGGAAGTTAGATTAAGGCAACTCATGACAACTGTTGCCTCTTACACTAGGGAAAATAACAATCAGCAAATGGCATTTGTCTTTTTACATGATAATCAGAATAAAAGATTTTAGTCAGCCTTTCTCTTCCCCCATGCACACATAGGAAATGGATCGAGGTGCCTTTACTAACCTGTGGTTTGTGGCTGCTAGAAGGACCTGTGAGTTTCAAATAAAAATAGATCTTAAAAGAGGAACCTTGTCTTGCTGCTAATAGACACTGTGTAGGTGAATGTCATATAGAGATTTCTATACCTTAGAGCCCAGGCAGAGACTCTGATCAGCCTGTTTAGAGAGGAGATCTCTTCTGCAGAAAATGTACCCTAATTTGACTGTTGACCTATTTCTCTCTCTTTTTTGAGGAGGTAGGAAGCAAAGGTTTAAATCTCTTGGTTTGTTAATAATACTTCCATCCCTAAACGTGACTATTATGGTTAAAGTCAACTGTAACTTGTGCATTAGAAATATCTCCTGGAGTAAGGACATGAGTTCCCAGGGAAGAAAAGATTGAGTGCTGGGAAAGGGGAAGTAGTTAAGTCCGATTTTATTTTCCAGATCTCTCTCCAGACAGTAGCAATCTGCCTTGGGATATAATAAACCTCGGGGAGGAAGTTTTCTGGGGGTATAGGAATCAGGGACTATGGGGTGCTGTTTTTCATTTCAGATGGGGAGCTCCTTATCTGAACCTCTTATTCCTTTGCAATGTATTCTTAAACACTGGAAAATGTTCAAACTTTGTATACTGCAAAAGAATGGCTTAGTATTTCTCTACAACCATTCATATTCTATCTATCCCCTAGAGCCAAAACAGAATACAGAGAAAAGTATTGATTATGCAGCTATCTCGCAATTAGAATTATACTGTAAGAGAGGAAAAAAATTGTCTTATGTTGAGACTTTCTTTACATTAACAAGTAATCCTTGGTTGTGTTCAAATGTAAATGTGGACTCCAGAAAATCAGACAATGTACCCTTAAAGCACTCAGTTTCACTAAACCTGTGGCTAATCCTGACCTTTAGAATGGGAACAAGGTTTCCAAGACAAGGTCAATCTCAGTCTTAACCACTAACCACTGAGAGTAGTGTTTTCTACAAACTCTCTGAGGCTATATCCATCCTTGCTAATTGCTCAAAGGCAATCAGTCTCACAGGGTAGCAAATGGCCAATGGAGGGCCACTTACATTTATGTGTCTGCTCCTCTGATCCAATGATGCCTAAGAGTTTTCAGATAACCCTGGTGTGGACCTTGAGGTCTTTGTAGGACTTACTCAAACCTATGGACTACATTAGAAAGATGGAATATTGTTCTTAAATCAAACATTGATTTCTAATGAGAGACAAGCAGCATTATAAGCTGCTACTACAATTCTAGATGTATTGTCTTGTTTTCAAAAGGTCTGAAGACAGGCAGCCCAGAGAATAACTGGTCCTATTGGAACACACAAGAAGTTCCTGTATTTGACCCCCACTGGCCTGCCAATCAAGGAGACTAAAATAGAAGACATTTTCAGGCTGGGAAATCTAAGAAAGATGAGAACAAAGCCCATCATTTATTTTAAATTGTCAATTAATTATCAAGAAAAATATGAAGACACCCCTAGATGTTGACTGATGGAAGGAAATACTCTAGTTCTTTCCAAGTCCCAGTCTTGTAATATGTAGATGGTATACAGTTATGTTCCTCTCAGAAGGGCTTTCTAGCCAAGATGTCCATGGTCTGCTGATTTTTTGTAACAGACAAGAGTCATATTTCTAGAGTTAAGGGCAAACTTTGTAGCCTTGAGGGTAAAATATTCAGGCCTTATATGATTTAAGGTAGCTCAAAGACTACGGGAAGAAAGAATAAAACTAATTCTTTTTTTTTTTTTTAAACTAATTCTTTACAAGGCCCAAGCCTATAAAATAGCTAAGGAGATTCTTAAAAATTACAGGCTTTTGTTGCGTGTATGTAGTAGGATGTAGTGAAATAGCAGGATCCCTGTGTCAGCTTATGGAGAAACCCAAGGACAGATCCCCATATTTTAACTTGGAAATTTGACTCCTAGAATGCATCCTAGAAGCTCAGAGAAGCACTTCTAAATGCCCCCGCACTGAGCCTGACTACAAGACACCATTTCAGTTTGTATATTAATAAAAGGTGAGGCATGATTTGGGAAATAATTCTACAAGATTGGGGACCGAGTCAACAGCCAGTGGGGTATTGAAGTCATAAATCAGATATTATAGATTCAGAGTAATTTACTTAAATAGATAAGCTCTAAGCAACGCAGTTAGAATACTTTCATTCTCTCTCACTCTCTTTCACAAGGTAAAAAAACAACCGTTCAGGTTTAATTTTCTGACCCTGAGAAATAAAGCAATTCTCAACAGTATTGGGTACAAGGCACTTCCCTCCTCTGTGGCAACTGGATTTCAAAGATTAAAGAATGTCCTCACTTTCCCCTTCTAGACAGTTGGAGGGTATTGGGCTTGGATATTTGGCACCCAGCATGGAAGCAAGCACACCTGGGAGGGAAGTTCCACTCAAGTGGAGGACTCAAGAGAGGACTCTGCAGGTAAACTCAGAAGGTGGCCAAAGAGAAATGGAAAGGAAAAGCACTTGGTGCCACTTGGAAAGTTTCCTTACTGGGGATAATGGGGAAGAATCAGTCTAGAGATCAGGAGAATTACACCCTTCTCTTGCATAAACTTCTTAAACGGGCCAAAGCTCTAGTTTTACAGGTACTTTAAGTTCCTAGATTTAGAGAATTGGAATATGATTAGTAAAAATTTAAAAAGAGCTTAAGGCAGAGGGCAACCTATCTCTCCTAAACCTTTTTAGCTCTGGGGAAAGTAAAATCAGTTTTGGGTCCTTTAACACTACTCCTCTGGAGGGTCTTGTCCTCAGTTAGGATGAGGAAGAGAAATGTAGTATGGAAGAAAAGTCATCTAACATTCTACCAGCTCCCAGAGGAAGATCCAGAATCAGAGGAGGCTTACAAAGAGACTCTTGTGCTTGGATCACCAGGCTATTTAAATATGACACATTCTGTGTCTTGTATGCCACATTATCAATGGCTAGTTATAAAAGCAGCTATCTGGTCCTTGTTGCCTTTTCCAGTAACAGGGCTGTTCTGAGGAACCTCAGTCAGTTCACTCCTGAACACCAAGTATTTGATTTCAAAGTCCCTAAAGGAATTAAAGTGTTAACAAGAGAGCTCTGGGCCATCTACTTTGGGTAATTTGGATTCTGTGCTGGATACTTATCATCTAACCCTGTGTGATGATAGACATCTTGCTGTTATTTGTTGCTAGTCAGTATTTCCATTTTAATGTACAGTAGCAGAAGCTTGCAACAGACCAAATCAGAGATCTGCAAACTGACCTACAAAAAGTTTTTGACTAGTCCTATTTATAGTTACAAACCTAAAAATTATAAAGGGGTTATTATAATTCAACTTGGCAAAATACATCGCAGCACACTCTAGTTTGTAAACAGGTTTCATGTGTTTATCTGTCAAATTTGTTACAACACATACAGATGTTTTTGAGCTTAAGAATATTTTAATTTTGGCCTTTTGAATTTAAATAGGTGTTTGCCTGTAACTAAAGTTGGCTTGTAGATAGATGTCATTAAAGATATACTTCCCCCAGGTTTTTATGATAGGTTTGGTGCCACAGAGGTAAATCCCTGACTCTGTTCCCAGGTTTTCAAGTGATCAAAATAATTTCAAGGCTGGTTTTAAAAATACATGGGGTCGGGGATTTAGCTCAGTGGTTCTGCTACCTGTCTTGCAAGCGCCAAGGACCCAGGTTCAGTCCTTGGTAACCACATAACAATACTGGGTGTGGAGACTCACCCCATGTACCAGTACCACATACCACAGTGCCGGGCGTGGTGGCTCACGCCTGTAATCCCAGCACTCGGGAGGCAGAGGCAGGACGATTGCTGTGATGTGAGTTTGAGGCTGAGCTCAGGGCCAGCCTGAACTACAAAGCAAGACCCTGTTTCAAAAAAATCTAAACAAAACAAAACAACCCCCCAAAAAAGTACATATTATTTTCTGGATATAACTTAGGAATCTCACAATCTGGCTTTCATAGATGGCTAAAAATTTGTCAAGGTAATTAAAACCTTTGGACTTAGGAAAACTTATTAGACAGGACTCCTTTTAGTAAATAGAGAAACAGCTGCTGGGAAAAATTTATTCCAGCCTTTGTTCACAAAGGGTACCTCCAAGAATTTCCATGACCTTATGGGAAATACATTGCTGTGCTACATATACATTGGTAATGGTCAATTGGCTAAGCTTTCTGTGGGAAAACAAGATTTATGTTCTTGGTTCAAAACTAAATTAAGGAGCAGAGGATTTCATATAACTATGATACTCATTGTGACTTCATGGTGTACTAGATACATTCATGCTTTCTGGGCTAGAAGTCTTCTAAGATACTGTTTATGTTAATAGTCTTCTTTGACTCAGGTGTATCTTGTACTCTAGCTACTTGGAAGGCTACTTGTAAGAAGAGGTACAAGTCAGCAGAGAAAACCAGTCAAATTAGAGTTTTTCTTAAGAACTATACTTAGGGAGCTTCAGACACTGAACAGTCCAAACAATGTCACACACTAAAATTAGAGGATAGACATTATAAACATCTGAGGTACATTGAAAGGCCAGCATATATGCTATCTTTATATGGCATCCTACTGAAGGATAACAAATTGTTTTATATCATTTAATGTTATGTGGTCAGATGGAGATATTTAAAAGACAGTTCCATAGATGGAAATGTAAGTGTTAAAGATAATGTCATCATGATTGCCATGCTATAATACTGTGTCATTCTTTATCTTAAATTTCTCTATATAACGTATAATAACTGTTGTCTGGTAACATTCTCCAGGGATTCAACTACTAAAACAGCCATGGTTGAAAACAGTAGGCCTCTAACTATAATTTATATTTCAAAAATGATTGTTGTCCAATATACTAGTAAACTCACTGCTCCTACTGCACTGCTAATGTCATTGATGTCTTTTGGGTGTTCAGCAACTAAAGTTTAGAGATCGGAACTAGAAAGGTAACTGAGCTAAAATTACAGATTATATTTTTTCCCTAGCCCATCAAGGTCAACAATGAATCTAGGACATGAGGAACCCTCTTCTATTGAATTCTATATTTTTTAAAAGTCACTCAACTTCCTACACAGGAATCGCTGAATACCAAATCCACAAAAGTACTATGTGCCAAAGGGGAGTCACGGAGAGGGAAAAGTCTCCCACACTTTCACTGAAAGTAACATAGTCAAGCAAAGCTATGACTTATCCCAATGGCTGACACTGACAGAGGAGCTGAGAGATTCCATGCATTGTTCCAAAGTAATGCCTGAAGAGATTTAACTGACCTTGATAGATTTGTGTCAGTCAGAATCAACTTCTTGCTAAGTATAAAAAGGGGCTTCAATTGCTGACCTCTTCTGGAAGTTTCCAGCTGTACCAGTAGCTGACTACAGTTATGGGTCATTAGAACAAAACTATGGTAGAATCTCTAAAAGCTCAACTAGAATTTTTAAATTTATTAGCTGAAATTGTTCTTTAAATTAAGAGCCAGCATCATCTAAGCTAATGCTGAACCTCAACCTATTAGAAAAAGAGGAGCAAGATAAACACAAAGCTCATACAAGGGAGGAAATTATAAGGATTAGAGCAGAAATTAATGCATTATAAACTAGGATAATGATAAAATCAATGAGTCACAGAGTTTTTTTTTAAATAAATAAAATTGGCAAACCATTAGCCAACCTTATCCAAGAAAAGGGAGAATTTACATCACATTCAGAGGTCCAGGGGATAATAAATACTTACTTTGAGAACATGTATTTCAACAAGATAGATTCCTAGACTCATATGAATTTCCAAAGCTGAATGGAGATGTAAAAATAGTAAATTCCTGAATAACCTACTGACAAAGAGTAGTTTGGGTCCTCATGGTTTTACTGCTGTTTTTTCTCATGCTTTCAGAGAAGAGCTAATGACACTACTTCTCAAACTCTTTGGTGAAAGAGAAGCAATAATTACTTCACAATTCATTCCTGGATGCAACCTTTACATTGACTACAAACACAGAGAAAGACTTAACCGAAAAAGAGAACTACAAATCAATCTACTTAACATAGATGCAAATGCCCTCAGTTAGATACTGGTGAACAGAATACAGAGAATCATCTGGGTCATAGCCATGATCAAGTTAGATTCACCCAAGGGATTTAACAATGGCTCAACATAATAAATTGATAAATGTAATGCACTATATTAATATACTTAAGGACAAAAAACCAAATGGTCATCTCAATAGAGGCAGAAAAAGCATTTGACAAAATCCAACACCATACATGCTTAAAAACCTACAGAAAATTGGAATAGATGGTCTTTATCTCAAACTAATAAAAGCTATTTATGAGAAACCAACAGCCAGCATCATACTAAGAGGTCAAAAATTGAAACCTTTCATACTAAGATCAAGAAAAAGACAAAGATGTTCATTATCACCACTTCTGTTCAATATAGTTTTGGAAACATTAACCACAATATTAGACGAGAAAAATAAAAGGAATAAATATAGGTTAAACTCATTATTTGCTGATGACATGATACTCTATATAGTGCGGGGAGCCATGAGCGAGGACATTTGAGTTACGTCCACCTGGAGACTTCCACATTCTCTTAGTGCCATTCCTTCCTGTCTTATTTTCTCCCACTCTCCACCCTAGGTACCCACGTTGTTAACCTTGCTGGCCAGGGCAAGTGGTGCCCAATGTGTGGCCGAAGAACAGGAGAATCCGTGAGGAAATGCCGACCGACATATAACTGAAGGAGCTGTGCAGCTGATAGATAAATAGCTGTGGTGGGATCGCTCGCCCTGTGAAAAGGCTGAGCAGGTAACCGTCGCAGGATCGTCTGCCCTGCGAAAAGGTTGAGGTGTGGTGTGGTGTTCATAATGGGACAGGAAATTAGCTCACAAGAAAAATTCATTGTTGGTTTAAAAGATTCACTTAGGACAGGAGGAGTAAGAGTTCACTAAAAAGATTTGATAAAATTTTTTCAATATGTGAGAGAAGTTTACCCATGGTTACCAGAAGAGGGAACTATCGATGAAAAATGCTGGAAACATGCTGGTGACTGTCTTAATGACTATTACCATGTTTTTGGGTCAGAAAAGGTTCCAATTACCTCTTTTTCTTATTGGAATCTCATTAAATTTTAACTGCCCGCTCCATTCCCCCCAATGTTAGACATCTTATAAAAGAGAGCAATGCCTACCTTAAAACTGAAAAAGATAAGAGTCAGCCCCACTCTGCAGCTGCCAGTCACGCTTCTTCCCCTCCCCCCAAACAAGAAGAAATAGACCTTATATCCCTCCATAGTGATGATGAGAAAGACTGTAAAACAAAACAGCTCAGTCCCCCCAAAAAGAAGGTAGATGCCCCTAAAAAATCCAATGGCAGAATAATTGATGCTGGTTCTGAGGCTCCAGCTACAAAACCCCCTCCTGCCTACCTCTATCCTTCACTGACCACCTATCAGACTGCAGAAGTTCAGACTGAAACTTCCTGATGCACCGCCTTCCTCTTTGTCTTCTTTCCTGCCATCTCCTTTAGCTATCTTTACCACCTCCATATGTGCCCCCCTCCTTTTGTGCTTCCTCTTGCACTCCCCCTAAAAACCCTGACTGTTTTCCCTATTGCCTCTGGTCTCCCTCCGATTGAGTTGCTTACCACCAAAGTCAACTAGCTTGAGGCCACACTTCAGTTGGTACAGCGCCGAGATGCTCTCCTTTTACAGATACACAACTTAAACCTCCAGACTTTACCCTGGGAACAAAACCTTCGTGCTCGCAGCATCTATTCAGCACCTCCTAGATCGCTGCCTCAAAAACTATCTTCTGTGCTTTCTTTTTCACCCAAACATCAACTTTTTCCTGTGACCCAACTCCTTCCACCAATTGATCTCTTAACTAATGGACAGTTTAATCCCCCTCAACCAATTAGAGAATACCAACGTTTAGGCTTCATGACATTAAAAGAACTTAAAACTGCTGTTACCCAGTATAGCCCTGTCTCGCCCTTCACCCTTTCTATACTAGAAAATTTAAGTGACCGTTGGTTAACCCCTAATGACTGGCATCAGCTGGCTCATGCCACACTTTCTGGAGGAGACTTTGTAGTCTGGAAATTAGAGTTTGCTGAAAACTGCAGAGATACTGCCCACTGTAACACAGAAGCAAATCAAAACGCCGATTGGACCTTTAATATGCTTAATGGTAATGAACCTTATGATACCAATACCAACTGCCCAAAGCAAATATGCCCCTGGGCTTTATGCCCAGATTCAAAATGCTGCTGTTAAGGCCTGGAAAAGGCTCCCTCAAAAAGGCGCTGCTTCTCTCTCTCTTACAGAAATCAGGCAACAGCCTGATGAGCTGTACCCTGAATTTGTTAGCTGCCTCTCTAATGCTGCTGAGTGGCTCTTCAGTCCTGCAGCTGTAGATGGTCCTTTTGTCAAACAGCTAGCCTTTGAAAATGCCAATTCCAGTTGCAAGGCTGCTATTCGGTCTCATCGTAGTAGGGCCACACTGGCTGACTACATTCGCTATTGTTCAGAAATTGATGATATCCAATGCCTTGGCATAGCAATAGAAGCAGCTTTTAGAAAAGGACCTCAAAACAATAATTCGTGTTTTAATTGTAAAAATGAAGGGCACTTCTCCAAAGATTGCCCCATGTCAAAAAAATCTCCAGGCCTGTGCACACACTGTAGGCGTGGGCGACATTGGGCCCATGAATGTCGATCCAAAACAGACTTAGAAGGAAACCCCCTACCTCCAAATCAGGGAAACTCCCATTGGGGCCAGCCCCAGGCTCCGAAAAACAATCAGACTTATGGGGCAATAAAGTTTGTTCCTCAATCAAACAATTCCAACAACCCATTTCACATCTCACCCGAGCTACCTCAGGAAGCGCAGGATTGGACCTCTGTGCCTCCTCCGACATATTATTAACCCCTGAAATGGGTACCCAAGCAATCTCTACGGGAGTATATGGCCCTCTATCTCCTTATAGTTTTGGACTTATACTTGGCAGAGGTAGTTCTGGTTTACAAAATTTACATGTCCTCCCTGGAGTAATTGATAATGATTATACTGGAGAAATAAAGATTCTCGTGTCCTCCATTACAGCCATACATAGTATAAAAAGAGGACAGAGGATTGCCCAGTTATTCTTACTTCCCCTTATGAAGGCTAATAACCCAATAGCATCAGGTTATAGGGGCAACACCAACTTAAGGCTCTTCAGACACTTACTGGGTCCAAGAAATATCCAAACAAAAGCCCATGCAAACCCTATGGATAGACAACAAACAATTTGAAGGCCTTGGTGATACTGGTGCTGATGTTACTATAATTAAAAAAAAGATGCTTAGCCAAAGAGCTGGCCTCTTACATAGTCCCTGGCCTGCCCGTTAACCTATGGGGGAGAGATATTCTATCTCAACTTAAACTATTGATGTGCAGTCCTAATGAGGTTGTTACAGCCCAAATGCTTAGCCAAGGTTTCAGTCCTGGACAAGGATTAGGAAAACAAACATAAGGTATAAAAACTCCTCTTCTTATCAATCCCAAGACCGATAGACATGGACTAGGAAATTTACCCTAAGGGCTGTTGAGATGCCTGCACCCCACGCAGATAAAATTTCTTGGAAAACCAATAATCCTGTGTGGGTCGATCAGTGGCCCCTTACAAAGGACAAACTCACAGCCGCCACACAGTTAGTACAGGAACAACTAGCGGCTGGTCATATTGCCCCAAGTACTTCCCCCTGGAATACCCCTATCTTTGTCATTAAGAAAAAAATCAGGACAATGGAGACTCCTATAAGAGCTTAGAGAAATCAATAAAACTATGTAGTTATGGGGGCTTTACAACCCGGCCTTCCCTCTCCTGTTGCTATCACCCTAGGGTATAATAAAATTTTTATAGATCTAAAAGACTGTTATTTTACTATTCCTCTACACCCATAAGATCAAGTGAGGTTTGCTTTTAGCCTCCTCTCCATTAACTTTAAAAATCCTATGGAAAGATACCAATGGAAGGTCTTGCCTCAAGGCATGGCTAACAGTCCTACCCTATGTCAAAAATTTGTAGCTTTAGCTATTGACCCCGTTAGACATCATTGGCCTGATATTTATATTGTCCACTATATGGACGGTATTCTTTTAGCAGGACAAAATGGCACTGATCTCCTTGCTTGCTGCGATCAGTTGGTCCGATTCCTTGATGAGAAAGGAGTACAAATAGCGCCAGATAAAGTTCAACTTGCTGAACCCTATACTTATCTAGGTTTTGAGTTGCATGGTCCCCAAGTGACCCCCAAAACGGGTCAATTAAGATTAGATCACCTATCCACTTTAAATGATTTTCAAAAACTTTTGGGAGATATTAATTGGCTGCGTCCTTATCTTAAATTAACCACTGAAGAATTACAGCCTCTATTTGACATACTAAGAGGAGACTCGCATAGTGCTAAATAAGGTCGAGACAGCAATACAACACCAATTCATGACTTATATTGACTATAATAAGCCTCTAAAATTCATAATATGCCCCACCTCCCATACACCCACTGAAGTGTTTTGGCAAAGCGCTCCCCTTATGTGGGCCCATCTATCCTCTTCTCCAGCAAAAATTATTTTGCCTTATTTTTTAGCTATGGCCAACCTCATTTGCCTAGGAAGGGAACAAAGTAGAAAATACTGTGGTAAAGAACCTGATACTATTATCCAACCTTTTTCCAAAAGTCAGGTCGATTGGCTATTTCAAACCACTGATTCTTGGCCCATCGCATGCACAGCGTTCTTAGGTGACATAGACAATCATTACCCATCTGATAAGTTGCTTCAATTTTTCAAAACTCAACAATTTATTTTCCCTAAGGTTACCTCCCTTTCTCCCATAGCTCAGGCTACAGACGGGTCCTCCAGTGGCCTATAACAAAACCACAGTTTTTTCAACAACTTCTACCTCAGCTCAACTTGTAGAACTTCAAGCCATAATGGCAATTTTTCAAAACTTCCCTGACTGCAGTTTCAATCTTTTTACAGATAGCGCCTACATAGCTCATTCCATCCCTCTTTTAGAGACTACTGCCTTTATAAAGCCCTCATCAGCTGCTGCACCCCTATTTGCTGCCATCCAACAATTGATTAGGCAGAGAAAACACCTCTTCTTTGTCGGTCACCTACGAGCCCATTGTGGCCTGCCTGGTCCCCTAACAAAAGGTAATTATACAACAGATCTAGCCACCCATTCTATATATCTTGCCATTTCTGATTCTGTTTTAGAGGCACAATCAGCCCACTGTCTTCACCACCTTAATGCACAAACCTTGCGACTAATGTTCAAAATAACCAGAGAACAAGCTAGACAGATAGTCAAACAATGCCCTGCCTGCGTTACTCTCCTGCCTTCCCCACATCTCGGAGTCAACCCTCAAGGTCTCACACCCAATTCACTCTGGCAGATAGATGTTACTCACGTTCCTAGCTTTGGTAAATTAAAACATTTACATGTAACTGTTGATACCTTCAGTGGTTTCATCCATGCAATATTACAAACAGGCAAATCGGGAAAAAAATGTTATTTTTCATGTCTTGACCTGTCTTGCAGTGATGGGAAAACCTCAAGTTATAAAAACAGACAATGGGCCTGGATACACTGGCAAAAACTTTCAAAGTTTTTGCAGTGCCTCCCAAATTAAACACATCACTGGAATCCCTTATAACCCACAAGGCCAAGGAATTGTAGAAAGAGCTCACCAAACTTTAAAAAACACCTTTGAAAAAAAAAAGGGGGGGGAATATTTACCCCATAAAGGGACCGCCAAAAAATATTGTTACACATACATTGTTTATCTTAAATTTTTTAAACTTAGACTCTCAAGGTAAATTTGCTGTACACCACCTCTGGCACTCAACTACACACACCAACTATGCCAGAGTGCTACGGAAAGACCCACTGACTAACATATGGTCAGGAACTGACCTAATCTGGGGATGAGGGTCTGTATGTGTTTATGACAAAAAACAAGATGGCTACCAGAAAGACTCGTAAAACAAATTGATCATAACCTAAATTCCAGGGGAGATATTAGCCCTGAGAAAATCTCTTGTGATTTTTCCACAGTGAATCAAGATGAAAAAGAAACATCTATGTGATTTCATCAAAAGCTTCTTCTTGCTGCTTGCCCTTTTGCCCTGCTATAAAACTGGATTTGGAGATCCCAGCCAAGCAAGAGTGATACTAGAAAATCATTACGGTAAACCCTGTGATTGCAAAGGAGGTAAAACACACATATGGCCTGTCACTGGTGCCATAGTTGATTGTGGAGATAAAATAGTCCATAGACCAATTGCCCAGATCCATTGGCAGTGCTATACTAATGTTTCCATCTCTCATCCGATCTCACCATTTATTGTACAACCCACCCTAAAAGATGGTGATGTCTTACAATGTGTTCAGAATATTCCCAATCCCTCTTCTAAAGTTTCTTTAGATGTAGGATTTTTCTCGGTCACAAGTTGTACACAAATCCATAATTATATCCAGGTCTGTGCATCAAACAACACTGCCTTTGTATGTGGAAATAATATGGCCCATACCTACCTTCCATATAACTGGCTTGGACTTTGTCTCATTGCTACTCTGTTGCCAGATATAGATATTGTTCTAGGAGATCAGCCTATTCCCATTCCCACCTTTGATACCACCATCCCCTGCCATAAATACATGGTACAATTTATCCGCCTCCTAGTCGGTTTGGGGATATCCATGGCAGTGGCCTCCAGGACTGTCGGCCTGGGAGTCTCCCTTACACAATATCATAAGCTGTCCAAACAACTTATTGATGATGTTCAGACATTGTCTGGAACCATTCAAGACCTCCAAGACCAAGTAGATTCCCTAGCTCAAGTAGTTCACTAAAATAGGAGAGGCCTTGATTTACTAACTGCCAAACAAGGAGGCTTGTGTTTAGTTTTATAGGATAAGTGTTGCTTTTATGCCAATAAGTCTGGGATTATTCGAGATAAAATAAAAACCATACAAGAAGATCTACAAAAGAGAAGCAAAGAACTGGCTGATAACCCCTTGTGGTTGGGATTAAATGGCTTGCTTCCTTATCTGCTCCCCTTGTTAGGACCCTTATAAGCATACTCCTGTTGGCTGCCATCAGGCCCTTTGTTTTTAATAGACTCATGGTGTTTCTATGGTCACAAATAGAGGCTATTCAAGCCAAACCTATACAGGTTCATTATCATCGTCTCGCCATGGCTGACACAGAGTCTTGCAAACATCTCAGTAGAGCCAAAGATGGGTAAGAAGGATGTGGCCACCCCGAACCTAAGACAGGAGCCTAGCCTTAAGCTGCTAGGTAATCCCATGATGAGTAAACAGGGTTTTGACTACGATCCTCCACCTAAGACAGGCCTGGCCAGTTGTATGCAAAAACAGTTTCTGTACCAACCTAAGACAGGAATCCTAGCTGAATATTTCGCTCTAGGATTTCTGATGATGAGTAAGGATGGAGAAATATTTGCCCCATCTTTATAATAGAAAAAAGGGGAACCTGTGGGGAGCCATGAACGAGGACGTTTGAGTTACGTCCACCTGGAGACTTCCGCATTCTCTGAGTGCCACACCTTCCTTACAAGCAGGATGAAAACCCGTCTTTCCCCTTCCGCTGTCAGAATCACCCTATCCCAGGCTGCCTCATATACCTTGAATCCTTCCTGTTACTGGATACTATATAAATGCCCTGCTGGGCTTCAATAAATGAGACTTGATCAGACTCCTGTCTTGTCTCCATTTCTCGCATCCTTCCTGTCCTATTTTCTCCCACTCTCCCCACCTAGGTACCCATGTTGTTAACCCCACAGGCCGGGGCAATATAGAAGATCCTAAAAACTTAGCCAAAAGACTGGTAGACTTAATTGCCAGATTTAGTAACACAGCTAGATCAAGGTCAACATGCAAAAATCAATAGCCTTTGCGAACATGAACAATGAACTCACTGATAGAAAATCAGGGAATCAATTCCTTTCACAATAACATCCAAAAAAGTTAAATACCTAGTGACCCTAACAAAGGAGGTGAAAGAGCTCTACTCTGAAAACATTCTGAAAAGGGAGATGAAAGAGGATATCAGAAAATAGAAAGACACCCTTTGTTGATGGGTAGGAAGAACCAATGTCATCAAAATGGCCATACTATCACAACTACTATATAGATTCAGTGCAATCTTGATTGAAATTCCAAGAATATATTTCACAGATCTAAAGAAAACCATCCAAAAATTCATTTGGAATGACAAGTAGACCTAAAATAGTAAAAACAATTCAAGCAACAAGGACATGGCACTAGATATCACAGTCCCCAACTTGAAACTAGACTACAAAGCCACTGTGATAAAAAATGGTACGGTACTGGCAAAGAAACTGACCTAAGGATCAATGGAACAGACTAGAAGGAGGAGAAATAACTCCGGAGATATTAAGTCACCCCATCTTTGACAAGGGTGCTAAACATACTCAGTGGAGGAAAAATAACCTCTTTAACAAATGCCAGAAAAGCCAGGTTTCAACTTTCCATATACCAAACTAAAATCAAAGTGGATTACACCTAAATATTAAAACAAACACTAAACCTGCTGAAAAATAGGTTATGTGGAATTCTCAGAGACATTGGTATGAATAAAACCTCAGCAGCACAAGAACTTGCAGGAAGGATCAACAACTGGGATCTCATCTTACTAAAAAGCTTCTGCAAAGCAAGATAAACCACCAACAGAGAGAAAAGACATCCTGAATTACGTGAAAAAAGTTTTACCAGCTGTTTCTCAGAGAAGGGATTATCTACAGTATATAAAGAACTTAAAAAAAAATTAGCTCCCTCTCAATTTAAAGACCCAATTCAAAAATAGGTATCTGGAATGAACAGACATTTTTTTAGATGAAGTAAAGAAAGCTAAGAAACATATGAAGAAATGTTCAGCATCTCTTGTCATCTGAGAAATGCAGATGAAAACAACACTGAGATTCCACCTCACTCCACAAGGATTGGCTGCTATCACAAGATGAACCAATAACAAATGCTGTTTGGCTGTGGGGACAAAGCAACCCTTCTCCACTCTTGTTGGGATGTTAGACTGGTGTAACCAGTATGGAAATCAGTGTGGAATTTCCCTAAAAAACTAGGAGTTGAGATCCCATTTGACCCTGCTATTCCCCTGATAGGTATATACATGAAAGAATTAAAAGATTCATATCACAGTGACATATGTGCACCCATGTTTGTAGCAAGTCAGTTTGTGATACCTAAATCTTGGAAAGAGCCCAAATGCCCATCAGCAGGAGACTGGATATAGAAGATATGAGATTTTTTATAAAACAGAGTATTACTCTGCCATAAAGAATGATAAGTTTGAGTCATTTATACTTAAATGGATGTACTTTAAAGACATTAAGTGAAAGTGAAATAAATACAATACAGATATGTAAATATATCATTTTTCTGGTATGAGAAACTGAAGGTATAAATGAACTCTAAAATATTTGATAGGTACTGTAAAATAGGAACAAAATGTTCAAAGGGAAAAGGGGGTAAGTAGGGGAAAGTAAAGAAAAAATTTGATTTTAAAAAAAGCTTATGTATGAGTCCTAGCATTGTATGTTATATATTGTGAAATAGAAAATGCTCAATGTAAAATAAGGTGAAAGGGGACAATGTTGAGATTGTAACAAAAAAGTAAGGAAACAAATTTTATGTATATGGGGGGGGGGTGGTAGGGTGGGTAGGGCTATGGGAAAAAACGAGAATTAAGTTGTGTCTTATACTGGTACAAATCCCCATTATGGAGTGCAATCATGATGTGTATATTTAATGTACCAATAAAGATTAAAAAAAAAAAAAGCTTATATATACAGGTGGTGGGTTTTGTAGGGAGGCCAGGGGAAAAACGGGAATCAAGATGTGTCATGTACGGGCACAGATTCCCAATGTTGAATATGATCATAATGTATGTATAAAATATACCAACAAAACCAATTTTAGTAAAAAGACTTAAGAGCCAGTAGGTCACAATCACTTTAAATTTCTAAGTGCAACTTTCCCAATCTGCCTTGCCCTGCTAGTGCTCACATGATCTTATTTCTTAAACATTTTCTTTATTCTTGCCAAACTCTAAGCAGTAATACAAATGGAGCCAACCAAAGACAAATGTGCTAGACTTCTTTTACTGGAATCTACCAGATTTACCCTGTAAACAGCTCATAACTGCTGAACTACAATATGACTTTGATGTCGGATTGTGAAGTGCCTTGGATCATTTCCTTCTCTTCCTCTTTGTGGGAGGCTGTTACTAGTTTGTACTGATGGAAACACTTGTTGGCTACATTCATAGCAATACTGCTGACTTTATTTAGCCTATGTATTCTTAGGTGTTGTTTTAGCTTTGTGTCTTCCAGACTCAAAGCTATATGCTTATCCAAGATGACAATGCCTAATGCCTACTTAGGGCTTGTAGATAGACCTTCTGTAGAGTAATTCTGACTCTTCAGTCAGACATAGCCAGAATGGTCTTTGTCCCCCTTCTTCCTCACAATAGTACTTCTTTAAAGGGGTGAGTAGCATAGATATGTAAGTTAATTAGATATCTTGTAATTAGTTCAACAGAACAAGCCTTCCAGGAACCAACAAGGAGAACAATCAAGATGCACTCACTGAATGAAGGCCAGCATTGTAGAAAAGTAACTACCACATCCTTGTGCCTCCCCTAGGGATAAAAAGCAGTGACTGATAATCAAAGTAAGTTATCAATCCCCTGGGTGGGGGCCGAGGTTTTATCCATTCTTTCCTGGAAAGATGCTTGACTCAGTCTTACTGAAAATCCTTTTACCCTTGCTAGCTTGCTGCATGGTTTGCATCTCCATTTGAGCCCCATTCAATCAGGATTACTTAAGTGACTATACTTGTTGTAACCTTATTTGTTGACTATAATTTTGACCTACCTCAAGCCCAGCTCACTTCATGGCCTAGTCCCATACAACTCCTTTGAGAAGCAGGGTAAATGGGAAATGCATTTTCCAGGCCTTATTTTGTCTCTCTCAGGCAGAAGCTATCTTTCAGTACATTTTTGTGATTCTTAACCTCTGTAATTCCTATAATTCATTCATGATTTTAGAGCACATTAATTCACATTTCAGATATCTACAGGTTTGAGAGTTAC
>PVIR01004699.1:0-15807 GCA_004026965.1 Petromus typicus
ATATATATATATATATATATATATATATGGTAAATAAACCAGCAAGAAAGATAAAGATGTAAATAAAATAAAAATTAATAAAAGTGGTAAAAAGTAGTAAAATTATGAAATTAATTTTGCTAGGCAGTGATGTATTTATAGAAATATATAAATATAAATAGGAAATATTAAATTAATTCTATTTATATACAATGATTACACCACATATATTGGCTTTCATTTTTGTGACAGTATACTAAAGATTTATGTAAAAATATCTAAAATATATATATATATATACATATATATTTATATTGGCTCTTTATAATGTTTACAGATTATTGGAATTTATCCACTTGCCATTTTGATGGATAGTCAGATTATCTGCTAAATACTTGAGGAAAATGAAGAATTTGTGACTCTGAAATACTCTGAGTTCAAGGCTTGAGCTAGTGAGACAAAGAGAATGTATAATTCCAAGTGTCTGAGTTATTTAAAAGAGGAATTGGATAAATTTCACAAAAATAGGGTCTGGTTTTCAATAGAAAGAAAAAAGACATCAGTTTTGATCACGAATATTTGAATTTATTGCTCTAAATTTCATTCTATCACTTCATTTCTCATAAATGTTCATCGTGCATGCTATAAGATGCCCTAGTCCTACTTAAAAAGTGCTTGATTTCATACATACTAAGCCACATCAATCTTTGACAAAGGACCCAAATACCCTCAATTATCCTCTTTTATCAATGGTACTGGAAAAACTGGGCTTCAGTCTGTCAAAGGTTAAAACTAGACCTTCATTTTTCACTGTACACTAAACTGAAATAAAAATGGATTGAAAATCTAAATATTAAAACAGAAACACCAAACTTAGGTTGAGGAAAACTCTTTGAAGCATTGGTGTGGGAAAACACTTCATGAACAAAACCTCAGGAGCACAGGAACTAGCACAAAGAATAAACAACTGGGACCTCATCTTATTAAATAGCTTCTTCACAGCAAGAAAACAAAAAAAACAACCTACAAGGTGAGAAAAATTTTTACCAGTTGAGCCTCAGAAAAAAAAGGACTACTATCTAGAATATATAATGAACTTAAAAAATCAGACACCCAAATTTAAAGATCCAGTTCCAAAGTGGACATCTGAAATGAATAGATATTATACAGATGAAAGAGTAAAAGGAACAAATTGCAATCATTCATGAGATGCAGATGAAAACCACACTGAGATTCTATGTCACACCAGAAAGAATGATTGTTATTAAGAAATCAACCAATAACAAATGCTGGTGGGTCGTGGGGAAAATGAAACCCTTTTCTACTGTTGGTGTGAATGTAGACTGGTGCAACTACTGTGGAAATCAGTGTGGAGATCCCCCAAAACACTAAGACTTGCTGTCTCATTTGACCCTGCTCTTTCCCTGCTGGGTATATTTATGAAAGAATGAAAAGCATCATACCACAGAGAATATGTTCCCCTGTGTTTATAGCAATTCATTTTGTAATAACTAAATTTGGAAACAGTCCAAATGCCCATCAACTGGAGACTAGATAAATAAAATGTGGTATTTTTATAAAATGGTATATTATTCAGTCATAAAGAATGATAAATTAGGGACCACAGATTTAACTCACTGGTCCTTGCACCTGTTACACAGGCCTCAAGTTCAATCGTTGCTACTCCCTGAATAAAATAATAATAAATTAGAGACATTTGTAGCAAAATGGATGTGCATCGAGGCCATACTTATAAATCAAATGAGTGGAATGCATGTGTAAGTACCATATAATTTCTCTAGGGTGAGAAACTGAAAATGTAAATGAGTTTCAAAATGTATAATAGGTATTGTGAAATAGGAAGAAAATCTTCAAAGGGAAAGGGGAACTGGGGAGGAGGGGGCAGAAGAAAACAAAGAAGGGAAAGAAAAAAATTATAAGTAAAATGGAAACAAAGCTTATGTATATGAGGGATGGAGGGGCTGCAGAAGGAGCAGGAGAATGGGAAAAACGAGAATCAAGATGTACCATGTACAGGTAAAAATTCTCGATGCAGAATGTAAAAATGATATATACTTAAAATGTACCAATAAATCCATTTTTAAAAGAAATGAGTTGAAGAGATGTCTTTAATACTGATAAAAATATGAAGAATAATCAAGAGAGAGTGGCATATATGGAACCTGAGTGAAGAAAAATGATCAGGGAGGAGAAAGTGACAGAGTGATGATTTTTGTAGAGAAACTATAGTAGCATTGGCAGTTCAGAGATTACTGAGAGGTCTCCAGAAGTTTAAGAAGTGGGAAGTTATGAAATGAAGATAGAAAGTGTAGACTATTGTTTGTGAAAGCTTGACTCTGGCTATATTACTATCTTACTTGTAATGCCAGAGCATTTAAGAGATTTTTACTTAATCAGAAACAATAATATAAGAGGGTGGTGAAACAGAATGAAAAGCTAATATCTACTTCTTATTAATAAGCACTAATACTGTGCATTTAACCATAGTACTTCTTATGACAGTTTTGCACAATTATTAGCTTATATCTTTACTTGTACTTCTTCCTCTGTATTTTTCTTTTCCCCTTGATGACAATTATATGTATGATAGGAGTTTATTTGTGTCCCATAAGGTATAAGGAATATGAAACTCTGAATGTCTAGTTGCTTTTATAAGGGAGCTAGGAATAATAATTAAGATATTTCATCCCTGAGGACTGTGTTAAGAGTTGTCCTGGCAAAGAGTGGAAGAAAAACATGGGATTTAACTTAGGTCATATTAAAATTAACATGCCTAGAGTGATTGCTGAAACCTGTAGGAAAATGAAACAACTATGTATATAGGAACTGAGGAAAGAGGCAAAGTTTGTCAGTCAGAAAGGTGCATTTGTCTGTACTGAGGGAATTGGATAAAAAGGGCTGTAGCAAAGCAAGAAAGAAGGAAAATCTAAATGCGTGTATGGATTCAGCCTGACATGACTGCACTCTGCTAGAGTCATAGCAGCTGTAGTTCTCCAGAGTAAGTCTATGTCTTTCCTGCATAGGTTTCTAGGGAACCATCAATAGGTAAAAACATTGGAGTGGTATGTGGGGCTTCACAAGTAGACCCTGGATCATGGGACATTCCTGACTTGATGTTAGTTTAAGAGAAACCATGTACATTCTGGCTAGGATGAAGTCACCTCATCTTAACTGATAAATGTGCACTTCTCTGTGACCCAAATTGTCGCCACCCGATTAGTCTTGTCCTCAAGGCAGCAATAAACTACACTGTTTTCCCCTTTGAATTAGGTTTTGTGACTCTTTGAAGTCAGTTATCATACACTGAGACTGTGTTGTTTCCAGAAAAATGACACTGCTTTGAACACTAACCAAGAGCAGCTTGGGCTTGTTTCACCCATAATCATTGCTGTAAAGTAAGAACTATTACTTGTGGAGTTTTTTTTTAATCTCTTGCTTCTTTTAAATGAAATAACAAATGTAAAAGGCATGAAAGTACAAGGAGCATGCAAAAAATCAACTGAACCAACTCATCCCTACTTTCCATTATCAGCCCATCCTCAATTGGTTTTGAATATTTTAATTATTGTACTTAACTGGACAAATAAATTATTGACTTGAACTTTAGATGAGGCAAAGTAAATGTATCACTTTTTATTGTGTAAGAAAAATAAGAAAAGTTATGGACTTTGCTTTGAATTTTATCATCCAAACAGCCAGAAATATCTGCACACATTAATTTTAGGGTATTGTGGTAGAAGATAGTACAGATAATATGAACTTGATTGTGTATTGATATGTCCATTGATGTTTAACATATGCTGCTTACATGGATTCCTTATTCAATATCAATCTTCTTGTCACAACTTCTCCAACAGTGATGTTTATGTTCATGTATGATTTTTTTTGGATAGTTCTTTAGTCAATACTGTAAAGTGACTTTGAACTTCATTCTTAAGAGCTAACTTTAGCTTACTATGGATAATTTAAAATGCAGACTGACAATATTTAGCTGTTCATGCTGAATTAGAAAATTTAAACTAGAAAATAGGGCCATCACGTCAGAATAAAGAGCAAAGAACACAGGGACTATTAAGTATGATTATTGTATGAAACATCCTAAAACACAGGATAATTCAGGGAAATTTGCCTACAAGTTCTGCAGGTAGAAAAATCAATTTTCTAAGATAAATCTGTCAGAAAATGAGCTTTGATGTCTCTATTGAAGTAAGCAAGAATTTTTTTCTTTTTTGTTGCAAATTGCTATACATTTCTTAGAGTAGCAGGAAAATGTATGTTAATTTTCCCTGCTCTTTAAATTAATAAAAATCCTAAATGCAACTTTGGTTACTTATAAATATTTATTTTACTACAAACTTATTTATATTTTAAAATTTTTCTTTATTATGCATTTGTTTAAAAATCTTAAGAGTTTCATGATGATTTAGATAGAAGGATAAGACTGAAAAAGAGATGAATCATCCAGGAGACAAGTACAGAAAAATAAATCAGACAGAGAGCAGAGACAAGGAGAAGGTTCCTCCACAGGAGGAGAAAAAAACATGAAGTAACAAGCTGGTTGTCTTATCCAAACTTCTGTTACAACTGAGATTGAGCCCTGTGTAATTTTTCTCAGGAACCTAGATCTTTTCTGTCCTTGTTACTCATGGTCTCTCCTTTGGAGTAAATCAAAATTTTAGCTAACTTCAAATCAATAGTCCATGTTCTTTCCTTGGGGGTTGTCTGTTTCTTACTTCTGTGATGCTGCTAGGTTTGTTCCTAACTTTATCACATCTAGGATTCTTCAAAGTTGCCTGATACCAGACAATTCCCAGGTGTCTAATTAAAGCTCACTCTCTCTGAAGTGCTCAGGTCTTTAATTTGGCTGCCTTTTACAGATTCTTCTTAAAGGCATCATCTGTTTCCTACTACACATTTATAAAATCTCATAGATACTGTAATAGTTTTTAAGCATTCTTATGTGTGCACTTATAATAAATTGTAATTTCTACCAAAGTGCTTTTAATTTATTTAGTAAAGTATTGTGGATTCACAAAATAGCATAATGATGTGAGGCCATGTTAGTGTAAGAAAAAATGAGCTAAGTGCTAAAAAAGAATAACAATATGGGAAATACATTTCCTAAAAAGTGAAATTGTTACCTTAATTATTTAAACTTTGTTAAAGATGCTAATGACTTATCTACCTCCAAAGCATTGAATTGTATCCATATTTAATTCCTCTGTAGGAGTTAATGTATCTGATAATTAACTTACTTTTCTGTTTGTGTATTGGACAGGGAAAAGTGACAAAATTTATGCTGTTGAGAAATACACAGGAAAGTGGGTAGAGATGGAAATAAACATAATTTTATCAAAATTTTATGTTCTGCATTTCCAAACAGAAAGTAAAATGAATATAAGATTAATAAATATCAATATATAATAAAGTTTAGGGATATCTATGTCTATATACATTTGCATATATATTTGCACTGTCATAGATCCTTGTTCAAGTGGGTAATTTGTTCAGTTCTTCAGGAAGCAAGATTGCTTTTGTCTAGGTCCTAGCTAGTCAAAGTCATATAAGGCTAGTCTCTGTTCTGAAAGCACTAAAAAGAGAAAAGAAAGTAGAACATAGACTTTAGAATAAAATTACTATTGAATCATATAACCTGGGGGTATTTTTTTCCACTTGTAAACTGAGGTGTTCTAATAGCTCTTTGTGAAAATTAAGTAAATTTACGTATAAAAGCACTGGTAGTGTGTCATATAGCAGAGCAAGTAAGACTCAATAGTTTCACTTTAAGCGAATGTGGATGCAGTGGTAGCACAGAAGAGGAAAACCTGCACCTCAGTTGTTGTAAAAGACTCCAAAAAAAAAAAAATGTTTGAGAAATTTGCCTTACCAATTAGCAAAGGAAAGAAAGCATGAAAAGATTTTCTCGGTAGATGGCAACAGTATCTGCGGTAGCAAAGAGAAGCAAGGATACATGGTGCTGTAGAGGACTCATGTGTGGCCAACATGGCTGATAAGATGGACATGGCGGAGTCAAAGGAACTCTGGGAAATTCTTTTCAGATTGGTCCCACTGGCTGGGCGTTGGAGTTGATTTCAGAAATAGGAACTATTAAAAGCATAGATTCAGTAATTAGAATGATTAGGATCATGAGCTGTGCGATCTTTGGAAGTTATAAGCACTCTGTAAAGTATATCTTTAATCTATGAAATAAATATAATAGTATTACATAACTTACGGGATCGCTGTTAAGGTGCATGAGCTAAGATAACAAATGTGCTTTACATCACAATTTTATGATTAGTTGAATGTTTATTATTAGCCAAAAAGTGGTGGAATCACCTGAAAATCACCTGGAAATCACCTGATGTGATCTTGTTTTAATTGCGGAGGGGTCAGAGGGTGAGCGAGGGAGACACCAGACTGTGGAAAAGGGTTTGAGTGAAAGGAGAGCAGACGAGGGATTTTGTAAGGTGCACAATGAGAAGCAAATATCAGAAGTATAAACAGGAAGACGTGTGTGTGCGGAGGAAGGGAAAGGCAGGTTCTGAGGAGCCTTAAGCCATAGATTTAGTGATTAATTCAAAATGAGAAAGGAGAGTATTGTTTCAAGGAACCAAGTGTGACGTGATTGGGCCACCATGGCCGTAGAAAGCTAACAGGCACCCTGGAAGTGTATGCTGAACTGTGAACTGCTCACTGTGAAGGGGAAAGAGAGTTCCTGGACAAGTGTGAGGCGGTCATGAGGTGTGTGGACCCCTGATTCCTGAAAACATCTCGGAATGGGAGGGAAGAGCACTTGAGTAGGCAATACATTTTCTCAGAGATAGCCAGTGACAGAAAAATTTGATAATTTGGAAGCCAGTATTGATTGAAAGAGAGAAAATACATATTTTCTTCATTTTTCTTAATATTATATTAGGAAATGCTATTGTGAGAAATTTTGGGGCCAACGATGCAGCTCAGTGATGCTGCACCTGCCCAGCAAGTGCAAGGTCCTGAGTTTGATTCCCTAGTACCACCAAAAAAAAAAAGAAAAAAAAAAAAGAAAGAAATTTTCCTGTCAATAATTCTGTAAAGAAATCTGTAATAACACAAGCCTTAATTGCAGAGTATGAGTAATGCTCTGCTTATATTTATTTCTAAACTCTGTTTTTCTGTATTGGTTATTTCTAAAATACAGACACATTCTGTGAGCCACTTACTTAGGACTCTATTTGTACATAGCACCAGGTCAGTGAAAGCTATGATTAATAAGTTTAAAATTATAGCATCTACTAGAACGGTGCTTTTTTAAGTATAGCTTGCAATTTCATAAAAGAAGTCTTGCAAGATTCCTTGCCATGAGATGTCTCATGTTTGAAATCCCCTTTAAGAAGATATTTTGGACTTTTGCAATTCAACTTCTTAATATACCTCAAAAGAGGCCTAATATAGGTGACTTTTGTGGGGGATAGAAACAGAGGATTATAGGATTAAGCCACTTGCATAATTGCAGTGCCCCGTACATAATTCTCTGAATTCTACTCTTTTAGCACTATACTTTTGGATTTCATTTTTTATTTTGGAATATGTGAAAAAAGTTTGCCCCGGTTTATTCTATGTTCATTTATAAAACAACCACAAGGTGACTAGTGAAGAACAGATGCTCATATGAACAAGCTGAAATTTCTTGCTGTGACAGGTAAAAACTCCTGCTATTTATTAAATTGGAAGAAAGTAAATACCAATGTAGACAAACAGCTTCCTATTGATTGCTCAGCACCTCTGTTTCTTTTATCATCTAGTAGCTTTTTCTCTTAACTGCCAAAACTATTTTCAAAATGATTTTCTCTGTTGTCAGACCTTTTTGTTTGTTAAACAGGTTCTCTCTCAGCAGCTGACTTACTTTTTTTTTTTTATTTTATGGAGACTATAGAGCTCTAAAAAGTGAGCTCTAATTTCCTTTTGATGAAGAACCTGATTCTTCCTTCCCGTTCTTCTGCCCTATCACACATTGCAGTTCCTGAAAAATTCCCACATGCTTGGAATTTGGCTTTATCCCTTCCCTTTCTATGCACATGCTGCTGGTAAATTCTGTACACGTCATCCCTTTTCTTACTTGGGCTCTTGCCTAAGCAGCTGCCTTTCCTTTGTCATCTCTCTAATGATATTACTTCTCATGTCCAAATCCCTTCTTTTCTCTTACTAAAATGTCCCTTCCTAAATGTTCTCCTATAGCTCGCCCAGCTATAGTGAGCACCGCTTTGTTTGGCATATACTGATATGCTGATACGATTGAATAATCTGGTGCTAATATTCTTATACTGATATGCTTCATCTGCTGATAATGCTAATGAATCCCTCTAAAACAGTAGATTTCTATATCAGTGTCAGCATACCCTAATTAGAGTTCACCCCATCAATCCTTCTCATGTTTCCTATCTCAATGAGTGTTGGCAATACCAATACAGATTCTTTTTTTTTTTAGGTTTTTTGAGACAGGATCTCGCTGTGTAGTTCAGGCTGGCCCTGAGCTCAGCCTCAAACTCACATCACAGCAATCCTCCTGCCTCTGCCTCCCGAGTGCTGGGATTACAGGCGTGAGCCACCACGCCCGACACTATGGTATGTGGTACTGGTTGCTGCTGGGCGTGAGTCTCCATGCCCAGTATTGTATGTGGTTACTGGGGATCGAACCCAGGTCCTTGCACTTCAAGACAGGCACTGGAACCACTGAGCTAAATCCCAGCCTTCAATACAGATTCTTAAAGTAGAAAATAACAGCATCCTTCATTTTTTTCTGTGCTTCCACCTCCATCTAACAAATCAAAAGGTCCTACTGATACTGTTACTTATGTACCGCTTGTATTATTTTATTTCTGTCCATTTGAACTGTTTTATTTCATCAGATAACACCACTCACCCATTTGGGGCCTTGCCTCCAGCATTGTCTCCTTTCAATGCATCAACTTTAATTCAGAGCTTTCCTGCTTTCTGTAAGTCGTCGTATATTTCTTATAAAAAATGCGGACTTTAAATTACCTTGCAAGGTGCTTATTGGTCTGACTTCTAATGTCTCTGAAGTCCTGCTTCTTTCCCCTGTGCAGAACATGCTCTGTTTCTTCCTGTATTTCTCTTTTGCTAAAACTTTGGATATGTGCCTGGAAACACTGTCTCCATGCTCTGTTCTTTGTCTTACAAAATGACTTCTTTAGCCTCTATCTATGTTTAGATCTTAGTTCAGTGATACTTTTTCTGGTACATATTCCCTGCTTGTTTCCTCCTACTGTGTTAAATATTTGTGCTATTCACCTGGCTGAGTGCTAAGTGCCTTGGGAGTAGACAGTGAAATGGAGATTGGTATATTAGTTATTCTGGATCATTTCTAGTGGAAGCAAAAGACCACGATCGATCAAACTGTGATGTCGACCTGATGAACTCCAGCTAACTTAGCAGCAAGCCCCAAAATAAGTGCTCTCTGTTAGAGTTTTCTGCTAGACAGGCATAGCCAAGCCTTGCTCCTTATCTCCTGGCTGAATGTAGGCTGGATCTGGATGGATGTGACTTTGTGTCAGGCAACTGACAGCAGCTGGAGCAGAGTGAGCAATTTCTGACAGTTCAAGTGTGAACAGCTGTCTGCTAATCTCACTCCTTACAGCAGGTCAACATACCCTTCAGTGAAAGCCAATGTAGGCAGTGTATCGCCATCTACCACATCTTGTAAACCAGAGCACTGCACCCTTGTGCTTCGTAAGATTTGCTCTTTGATTGATGGACTCGGATTTCCATAAGACTCATAAGATAATGAAAAGTTCCATTTTGTTTCTTCATTTGTTCTCAGTATATAGTATTGATTTGACACATGATACTTACTCAAGTAATATTTGTTGAATTGATTTGGGAATATATTTTCTGAACAGTTTGCTTCCTGATTGCTGACAATTTCCTTTCATTTTTTGCTTGGTTATTTTCTAGGTTTGAGATATTCCAACTACACCATAGTAAAAAAAAATAACAAATTTAGGGCAACACTTCTATTTATTTCTGGGAAAAAGTTGAGGTTTATAGAAATACAAATGTATATAGATTGTATAGAATTGACAGTAGTATGGAGAATTTATTTCACCCATAAATACCTAAAGTAGTTTCCTGAATTTCTATCTGGTCTATCTGTTTTCCCAATTACTAGTTTAATTAGATAGGAAAACCTTCTAGGTACTAATACCATGTAGAACACTTTAATGATTTTTAATTTTCCCTCACCCTGACAGAAAGAGGACATCCAGTAATAAACCATGAAATAGATTGCCAAAATCTCAGCCTCAGGACATTTGCCAAAGTATTTTGTTCATCTCATATAGCTTAGTAAAACTGTTGCCAACGCTCAGAAAATTGGCCAACTTCCTGTAATTTAGGGTTCCAGTTACTTTTGAAAAAAAGTACATGGCTGCATGTACATTTCCACCTGCGAAAAAATTGGGCAAAGGCTGGGTAACCAACTTGCACTTTAGATCAGGCTTCAATTCATTATTCAGCTACTGTTTCTACTATTTTGCAACACTTCCCATTCTCTTTGGATTTCTTCACATAGGTTACTTGCAGGTCCTTGTACATGCAGTACTTGACATAGAAGGATAGCTGAGATTGTAGTTCTTGGAGAGAAGTCTTGGGAAAGGGCTCAGGCAAAGACAACACCAGGGGAGATAGCAACATCTCAGTGAGTTCAGTTGATTAATGAAAGCTACTGGAAAAGGGAAGTTTACTCTTAAATAGTCATGCATAGCTTGATTAGGGCCCATTTCAGTTTTGAAATTGCCATAATGACGTTTTATTAATCACAGAGAAGAACATTGGGATAAAATAGCTGAGACTACATCAACTAGAAGAAATTTGTACATTTAAATAAAGAAAATGACAGAAAAATGCAGAGAGTCAAAATGTCTTCATGAGTGACATTGCCACTGCATAGGAGGCACTTCATTCATTGCAATGCAGCCTTCCTAGATGTAGACCAAGAACCCCATCTACAAAAGGCGCTCAGGAAATGCAGCCTTTCCCAATGCTTGGCAGTCCTTTGTCCTCCATGCCTGTTTAGAGGAGGAAGTGTTAAGAGAAGAGTCCTTTTCTTTTTTTTGAGACAGGGAGTCACTTTTTTTTTTTTTTTTTGTAGTTCATGCTGGCCCTGAGCTCATCCTTGAACTCACAGCAATTCTTCTCCTTCTGCCTTCCAAGTGCTGGGATTACAGGCGTGAGCCACCATGCCTGGTACTATGGTGTGTGGTTCTGACTGTTGGTGGGCGTGAGTCTCCACACCCGGTGCTGTTGTATGTGGTTACCGGCCCCTTGCACTTCTAGGTAGATCCCAGAACCACTGAGTTAAATCACCGCACAAGAGTTATTTTCTTAAACACTGCTAGTGCTGACAGATTCTTCGTGGAAGTAGCAGCCATTATTGCCACTCATGAAAGCAGATGACCATTACTTTCAAGAGCCTCTTGGAGTGAGTCTTTGCAGAGCTTACTGCTTTATCTCAGTGCAGCACCAGCCCAGTCTGCCAAAGAAAGGAACAGCACTTGCTTGACATGTTTTCAGTTTGCCATCTCATTTTATCATACTGTGGTGGGTGTTATAAATAGTATCTCTATTTAAAAACAGTGGTACTTGCTCTTACTCAGATGATTCAGCTCTGTTGATTATTATTCAGGCTGTGTGATATTATTATTTTTGATAGTGAGGTGCTTAGTCTGAAATATGTAGGTCCTTTGATTTTTTAGTCAATATGTACCAATACATTTTCTTCTTTTTTGCTCTAAAGTATTGCCATTTACCTGAACACATTTACATATTCAGACTTTGATTACACAGGGATGATCAAGAATTGTGGCAGAAAGACATGAAAGACACAGCAAGGACAAGAAGGTTGTGGTGAGAACAGAGACCATAGAAGTATTCATTACCATCTGTGGGAAGAGACAGAGGATAGCCACTCCTGACTCATGGGCAACTATATTGCACAAGGAATTTAGCTGATTGAGCTGCTTTTCAAACAGGACTTAAAACAGCTCTTCCAGGTATATTCCTGAAGACCTACAGACAGCTACCATGATCACTTTGTCAGAAAGAGGTGTGTGGGGATCACGCTAGGCAGGCTGTGCACTGTCACTGCCAAGGATATTTTGAGAAACTTCATGTCCTGGTGCTGCCGAACATGAAACGAAGGTCCAAAAATGCTGGTGTATGACAGCTTGGCCCATCACAAGTCTGTAATAGCATTGAGCTAATAGTTCATCATTCCTAAAAGCTCTGAGTCTATACTTTTAGCCATCTTCATGGTTTTATCTGGGTCTGTAGTCAGTTTATGGGCTTCTACAAATGCTTTCTGGTCATTAAACTCACAATATTATAAATTCCACAGTATTGACATTGTCTTAATATAAGCATAATTCACAATTACAGTCTGGGATACTTAGGATGTTCCACATCAGGTTGGTGACATTGCAGTTTCCTCCTTGATATTCTCCCAGGATATCTGACTATTGAACCTCTTCATAGAGCAGTAAGGATATTCCATTCATCTGTGTCTTATTCAGGTCATAACCAGTAATGTCCATTTGATACAAACATCATGCTTATCTCATTTGATTTGATCCAGAACCTTAGATCAGCAGAGGAACATTTTTAGCTGTCTTTTGTCTGTTTGTAAAGAGAACTGTCCTGTGTGATGGCCATTATCTGAGATTAAAAAAAAAAAAAGATCTATGTGTTCTGAGCTCTCCAGTGAATTCCAATGTCTTTATCTGTTTCTTCACAAGGTCATCAACTGAGAGTAAAGTTTGCCACCTTCTCCTAAATGCATTATCTAAATACTGGATTGAGGAGTCAGTTGTTGGTGTCTTCTCATGCCTATTTGTTGCTTATTCATGTCAAGGATGTGGAAGTGCTTGTGTACTGGTGTACGTGCATTCTGGAATTTCTGCTATTGAAGTGTAGATCTCCAAGGCTACTGAGGTGCTAGAGTGGAGATCATCATGAAGAATTGCTCAAAGGTAGATTTGTAGACCAAGAAATCCAAAGAGACATCAGCCAGGGTACCTCTTTGTCTGTAGTTTTCACCACTTTCCATGCCTTCCCATTGATAGAGATGGTATAATTATAGTACTAGAAATCTTTTGCAAAGTGTACCAGTAACTCTAGTTTAGAGAAATATGTTCTAATCCATCTGCATTCAGGGACCCATACTGATTTAAATATTTCCCTGCAAAAAAGGTTTGGTAACCACACAAGGACCTTGAGTAAGGTGGAAAAGTATTTGGCTCATGGGTCTTTTGCCAAGACATGCTTCTGCAATTTCCCTCTTATGTGTGATTAACATGATGATTACATGAGTACTTCCTTGTCAGGAAGTACTCTGCTGGGGCAGCAAAGAGAGTTTGGCATAAGTGCTGGAGAAAGTCATTCTCATCTCTTCAATGAAGATCTGTGATTTTCTTCATTGGTATCATGCCACCAACTACTCTTTCCTGGTTATCAGTGAGGTTCAGAACCTGATCCCCCAAGGTAGTCACTCAACAGAAGGGTCAGTCATGGTGTTGGCCCATGGGCTCTACCAGGGGCCACCAGGGGCCATGGCAGGAGCTGCATAGCAGAGGGTGCTTTGAGAATACCTCAAAGTGGGTGGAGTGACTCACTTGTGACCAAATGGCCAGAACTCTAAGAGCAACCAGTAGGAAAGGTGGTCCTCACTTAGTCTTATGGGGGGTTTATCAATTACACTTCTCCTCTATTCTGTAGCAGGGAAATGAATTTCGTGGCACTTAGGAATCCATTTTATGAGAAACAAACTTATAACTAACATTAAACTCATTAAAATATTTCAGTGATTTAGGGAACACTAATCTAAGTCTGTACTGTCATGTGCTTTACCTAACCCATTCCAGAAGATGAATGTTAGAACAGTTGATGATTTGAAGCTAAAAAACTTGTTTTTTGTTAACCAACAAAACTATTAATAATAAAGTGGAATTTATGTAAGCCCCTTAATCATGCATGAAATATTTATGATAAATGTTAACTCAGCGAGAGGGGTTCTTTTTAATACTTCTTTACATCAATTGCATATAGCAGAACATGCAAACTGTTCTAAACCTGAACACATTTGGGAAGATAAATCTACAAGAATTGTGTGTCCTTATATCCATATGAAGCAGAAACCACTCTATTTTTAAAATCTTCTCAGTTATTTATATTAGTATTTATTTTCACTAGGATGGTACTTTAATATTAGCATTGGAAATTCTATGTAACATATAAAGTGTCATTTAAGTCAGAATAATACATTATAATACATTATTTAACAAGTTGAAAAATGATACATGTAGATAATAAAGTTCACAATGGCAAATAATACACAATAAAAATTTTAGTAGCGGAATAATGGAACTACTAGACATACAGAACTGAGGCATAAAATTTAGAGCAGGGTCTACAGAGGTTTTAGAAACTGGGAGATTCTGGAGTCTTTTCTGGGTTTCTTAGTTTCACTTGATATCTATTCTCTTAAATTCTTCAATTAATACTAGAAACCTACTCTCTGATTTATATTTGTTGATCCAGTTCTTTCAACTTTCATCCCTCAGATATTTTTTAGCTATTTACATAGTTCTAAAATTTAGAGGCCCAAATTCAGGCCCAAATACTTCCATATCTTTTATTTGACTTCTTTATGAGTAGAGAGTCCAGACACTCTTTTATGAAAACTTTCTCTCCCATGACAATGGGTATGACTGATCCAATGCCATTGGGTATAACAAAGAGAAAGTTCTGATAGCTGTGTGTTCGGATAGAAAAATATAAGGCCCATAGTGGCTTGCGCTTTAATCCCAGTATTCTGGGACTTAGGCAAGAAGATTGTAAATAGGCACCATCTGAGCAACTTAGTGACTTTGACTCAGCAAGACCTTGTCTTAAAATTAAAACAAAACAAAACATGCTGTGGATACAGGTCAGTAGGAAGGCCCTAGGTTCAATCCATAGGGTTCAGGGTTGGGGTATTGTGGTTAGGTAGTTCTATGAAACAAAGGGGGAAAAGAAAAGGAAAGAAAAAGCTATAGAAAGTCTGAATCAAATAATTATGTCCACTCCAAAATTCTCTGAGATATTTCTTATAAAAATGTTTTAAGGGAACCTTGGAAGAACTAAACTTAATTTGTCTTTAATGTGTATCACGATAAAACAATTGATATATTTCACTGATTAGAACCCATTTACTGTGGTTTTCCTGTGTACCTTATTGTGTCACACTCAAAGGCTTTGGTTCTTCAGGAAATGCCAAAACCTATGTGTTTTTAAATATATCTGTAAAGTCAGCCAGAGTCCTCATATTAAAAAGTGGAGCTGAATTCCACCTTCTCTAGAGTGTCTCTGGAATTAGTGACCCACTTCTAATAAGTAGAGTAACGCAGAAGTGGTAGTAAGCAGTTCTTACTTAGAGGCACTGGAACTTTTTCTTAGTCTTTCACTGTACTGGTTTAGGAAGAAAGCAGCTTCTCTGTCAGATGGGGCCAATGGGAAGTTCATGTGATGAGACACTGAGGCTGCCATCCACATTCCTCCAGAAGCACAGGCTTTCTGCTAATAGCAGTGGGACTGAGTGGCTTTGCAAGTGAACCCTCCATCTCCAGCCAGACTGCAGAAGCCAGCAGCCCTGGCTTATGTCTTGCCTACAACCTCATGAGCCTGTGAGCCACCTGTCAAATGACTCCCAAGTTCCTGAGTAACAGAAACTGTAAGATAATAATGTTTATGATTTTAAAATGCAAATTTCATAGA